>JASKDV010252843.1:0-17327 GCA_032466395.1 Aegires albopunctatus
GAGAGAGAGAGAGAGAGAGAGAGAGAGAGAGAGAGAGAGAGAGAGAGAGAGAGAGAGAGAGAGAGAGAGAGATTTAAAATCCATTTCTATTTTGCAGTGCTATTAAATCCTGATAATAATAATAATTTGATTCTGGGTGTTATTTTGCAGATTTTGGTATGTGACCTTGACCATAACCTTCAAAACTAAATTAAAATCCTGATAATTTGCCTGACTCAATTTAAACAACACATCAGGACAGGCAAACAGATACTGAAATGGAGTCTCGCAGATCTGTTATCTATAACAAAACCGATCTAATCTGACCAGTAATGGGCCTAAATATGAAGAGAAAAAAAAAAAAAGCGTGAAATTATAACACTTCTAGTTGATATTTCAAAATATGACCGTGCACACCTTTAGATATCAACATATTTTTTCACATTTTTGCTACATTTTTAGGTTGCCGCGTTTGGATTTGTATAGCTAGTACATGTTGGAAAGTTACTCTTATTGTTATAGTTATATGATTATTATTATTTTATTATTAAAAAAAAAAAATATTTTTTTTTGGTTATTTTTAATTTTGTTTTACATTGTTTCTTTTCTGGTCAGGATGCAGAGACAGCCAATGGATATGACGTCATTGCTGAAAGTCAAGCTGATGGGGAGAGGACCAATGCTAGAAGAATAAGAGGAACAGAAGAGGAATTACTCAATGGAAGACACCACACTTTAGATCTAGTAGATATGCTTGATGATGGAGATAGCCATGGTGAGTTGTCTTATCTTTTTTTTCATTTCAACTTCAAGAACTACTTGATGCTATTAAATTGAATGCCATCTGCTGTCGATTTCAGCCTTTGAAAGATACCGGATATAGTTTAAAATGAAAAAAGAACCCTCAAGCTATTGTAAATGTGAAGAAGCCGAAAGAAATCTATTCATCAAATGAACAGGGGATGAAGCTTGAAGTTTTCTTGCACATGTAAAGGATTTAAAAGCATTCTTAAGTGCTGTCTGTTTGGTAGAATTCTAGAATATGTAATCCATTGGTGCAAATTACATCTCTCACAAAATAATTAAGAAATTTTCAAATTTTAAAAAAAATATTCAGTTTAATGAAAAATACTTTTGACTGATTTTCCATCAGATGTTGGTTCCTCATTGAAAGAGGCTATGGAAAACAATTTGACTGGCATTTACCCATCTGATTCCTCTTTAAATGCCACTAAAGGTAAATAACTTAATCTTTGAATTATCTCTATCTCTATGACTGCATAATGAGTTAGTTATAGTAGGAAAAGTAAAAGTGAGGACAAATTATTGAATAATTTTACAATGATAACACCTTAAACTCCTTTTTTTGTTTGTTGAATGTCTATGTATGGCAGTATACCGAAATAATAATTATGCCTCTTTTATTTTTCCATTTTGTGTCTGCTTTCACGCAATGTTTATTGGCTGTGGATGTATTATTCATAAATTGTGACGTTTATCACTGTTATTACTGTTAATAAGTGAAAAGCGCATAGAGAATTGTTTTTAACAGTGGATATGCACTCTATAAATGCTATTTATTATTATTGTTGACTGCAATCGAGAGTAGAGTTATAAGGGACAGAGAACTAAGTATGATGTTCAAGTCAGGAGGGTACAGCTGTACAAACATATAATACAATCATGGTGTGACACTGTGATGTGAGGCATTAACTAAAAGGCGGTGTTCAAGTTCAACTAATCTATTAAATATGATAATCTCGCTTTTAATATGTCCCTCTTTCTTGGGGATAATAAGTCCATAATATGTATTAGTTCACATAAAGCAATATCAGAGTAATTCTGTAAATTGGTGATACATGAACTTCAATACTAATTTCTCTTGTATTCGTAGATAATTCAGCCTCAGATATCAATTCAAAGCAATGTCAATATGACGATATAGAACTATAATTTGCCTCATTCACTGGATCTTGTTGTAGATTATTTTTACTAGATCTAATCGAGCTGTGTAGATTTCCACAGTATAATTTTGTAGATAATAAATACCTTTTTCAGATGTTAAGGGTCAATAAAAAACAGCTCCCTTGAATATAAATAAGAAGTGATGGCTCCTTAATTATAGGACGACAACTTGAAGAAACATTTGTTTTGGTTCGAGGAAAAAAGTATTATCATGAGACGGAGTAAAATACGTCTGTCCTCGATGGAGCTCCAGTTGCAACACCTCAGAATGTTACGTTAGGAATAAGAGTTAAAATTAAAATCACTACGGAATTTTGACAAGGTTTGTGAATCATTCCATAGCCGACATAAAAATGCAGACTAAAGGCGCTAAATAACCTGAATATAGTAAATTAAGCGTGAACTACCAGATATTAATTAATAATCTAACAATTATTACGGTATTATTAAAACATTTTTTTCTCTTTATTGGTTTGATCACATTGTTATCCCTTAGTAATTAATGATATAACTACAAATTTTAAGCATGGAGAAGCACGTGGTCAGCAACTATGTAATAGTGAGATAAAGTAATTTCAACATTGGAAAGGGACCATTTCAGATGGATTTATGATTAAGTAAATTATACAAAATAAATGATGTTTTGTACATCGCATAATTTTATAGACTGATTACATTTCTTTTATAGTATAATCTTAGCATGCGTATTGTTCTCATTTGGATGAGAAAAAAAAAATTCAATTGCCTTTATTTCCATAGTGTCCTTTGAACGAAATCGCCAAGCTTTTGATGATAAAGAAATTGCCTTGCTTAATGAGGTCAGACGCCTGCGACAAAGACTTGCAACAGAGAATAGATCTAAACGCCCACCCCCAGTTGCTGTTGAGTGATAAAAAAAATTGTGATATTGTATGGTGAAATTCTGTAAAATTTGTAATCAAAAAGAAAGAGGAATGTAACATACATGTATTTATATTGAACTGTAATTTTCAAATTATGTAAGGATTTAGATATGTATTGTATGCTTAGTGCCTCTAAAAGTGTAACCAAGATTAATGAAAGCATTTCTTATCAGGGGGAATAGTTGTCTTTGTTTCTTTTCTACATTTTGTTTACAACAAAAGTTTGTTTCTCAAATTTCAATCGAATGACAAGATTACAGATTGAATGCCTTGAGAAATAAGTCATCTCATTTTAAAATGCCTCTGCAAAAGTAAAAAATCAAAATCAAACTTTGCCTTCTTATTCTTAGACAAGTACAGTGAAACCTTGGCTGCATGTTGTGATTTCACCCAAGTACTTTATAATAAAAATTCATGGTAGGCCTGAATTTGTGTGAAGAGAATACACAGTAACTTTCATTTTAGATTACCATCTCTTTATTTAATTAAATGACTTTCCTTTAAACTTCTGATTACAACTTATAAACAAGACCGTATTTGATTCTGCATTGAACCAATGAAATTAATAAAATTGTATGGTCAACATTGAATTTTCTGTCATTTGGTTCATCCTGGAATATATAAGTATTAGCAAAGAAAATCTTACCTTATGTTATAGTTTTTATGTATTGAAGTAATCCTTAGTAACCTGATTGTATTTTATAGAGCATACAAGTACTAGTCTAGTATAGTCATCAAACATTCCTATTATTTTCACTGTTCACTGTATCTTTGCATTAAATGTGCGCAAGTTTGGGATGATAGATTAAATAAATACATACACTCTTCATGTAGAGTGATGCTTGTTTGTTATTGAAATGTAATTTTATGCTATGTACCAAATGTATCTTTCTTAATCTTAATAATTTTCAGTCAAAATTTTTGTTTCTTACTAAAGTTCAAACTCTGTCGGCCCACTATTTGACATCAGTCTGATCAATTAAATCTACACAACACACTTCATCTACTAGAAAGAATGCTTATTAGCATCATGAAATAATTGAAACTATTGGAAAAAATCTTTTAATTTACATTTTGAGGTAAAATGATAAGCGGTAGTTTTAAGTCTGTCCTTTGGTTATATAGGTAAATCTTGTATAATGTCTCATGTTTGTACATTAGAGAAAATCTGTATTACTGGTCACTATATTTTTAATTTTATCTCAATAAAAAATGCTCCTCCACTCTCATTCCAATATGATTTGCAGTGAGTTTAAATGTGTGTGTGTGTGTGAGAGAAATTGTTTTGGTTATAAATTACTCATTATAAATAAATAAATAAATAAATAGAAATTTATATAGGACCAAATTCCAACAAGAGATGCTTAGTGACGCTGAACAAATTTTACATCTTCATATGATAAGTAACATTAATACAATCAGAAAAATTTAGTTAAAAAGCCCCATCAAAGGGTTCTGCTTTCAAATTTCTTTTTTTAAAAGTAGTAAAACAAGGGCTATTTCTAGATTTTAGAGTAAGGGAGTTCCACATTGTTGGTGCTGCTCATACAAAAGTTTGACTAGTGAAAATATTCTAAAGTTCTGTTCAGCTGAATCTGTTGAGCTGAGCACAACATCTGAGATGGCCTCATTGAACATTTTATGAATGTGTTGGATGGAGGAAACTTTCATATGTGCTCAACTCTGTACCCTTACTTGGAAATCTAAATGGTCTCTGACATAACAATAATGAGTGAAGAGCACAAGGACAAGTAATGGATATTGAAACAAGTAATGGATATTGAATTTCATGGGGGCTTTGTTTATTTCTTGGATGTAACTATAAGGCGACAACCCCCCCCCCCCTCACACACAAATATAAATAAATTTAAAAAATACAGCAAAGCATTACAATTACATTACATAAGATCCCAGTAAAAATAAAAGCCAAAACACAACAAAATGTATATGAATGTAATGTAACGTAACAACATAGTGTATTTGACAATTCTGGTAATCATCATTTACAATACAATTCTTTATTTCACATATTTTCCCATAAACAACAAGGAAATCTGTTAATGTTAAAGTTACAAACTACCCTTTTTGGTAAGAAAAGGTAATGCCCTTCATCCAACACTGCAAATTCACCCACCCTTCCTATTGAAATAAATAAATTAATCAGGGTTGCCAGGTTGCCACAACATTGTGTAAGTCTAAAGTGTGAGGGCTAACTGTTCAAAATGGTCCTAACTGAGGGCTGTTATGTAATATGTTAAAGATACCATCATAAGGACATTAAATTCCTTTAATCATATGGAATGGCTTTAGGCAGGGCTCATACTAGCAATTTACTAATACAAAAATCTAGGAGGTTTTCAAAGAAATTAGAGGAGGTATGTACGACTTTTTATGTCAAAAGCTCAAGTCATAGTGTCAGACAAAACACACAGAGATAAACTTAGAGAAACATAACTTAATATTTATTGAAAGTCCATGAGAATCTGTATTTATTTTATTATTATGTCACTGGCTTACCTCCTAATGTTTAAAACTGTCTATAAATTCCTAATGCTTGATAGTAAAGCCAAATGTAGTGATACTTAAACGAAACCTATTCATGTATTTGAACAATAACGGAAGTGACTTAAAATGTGATGATAGCAAAGAAATGAAGAACAATGCACAAAAAAAACAAACAAACCCCAAAACAAACAAAAAAAACACGAACACAGGATTTTTTTGGGTTGGTGTTCTTTTTTTAAAACTTTTTTCAACAAATAAATTGCTCCAAGAGAAAATAGAGGAGATTTTTGGAGAATTGAGGAGTTTCTAGGAGATTTGAGGAGTGCTATGAGCCCTGCTTTAGAGAAGTAACAGAAGCCCAAAGAGAAGCAAACAATTTGGAAGGCATGGAGAAAAGAAATTGTTCAAAAATTTAGAGGACAGGGGAGAGCCAAGTGGACCAAAAGAGGGCCAACTGAGGGCTCTGTGGCAACCCTGATTAATATATCAATGATGTTTTCTAACCAGAACCATGTAACTGACTTTTCCAGTTACACGATCAGAGAAAAATATTGTTGCTTTATATATAAATGTGACAACTGACAGTAGCTTACATCACTGTTAAGTTGAACACCAGAGATTCAATTCCCCATAGCAATATTATCTACAAATGGCATGCATTATGCATTGCTAAATAAAAGCTTTTCTTCACAATAATTTTTTTAAAACATATTTCAGACCACATACCTTAGATGATGTCCTTCTTTGACTTATTGCTCAGTGACAAAAACCACAATTCTGCCAGTGGATTCTTCTCCAATATAATGACAAAATTAGTTAAATAATAATATATGCTAATGTTGGAAACGTCAGATATGTTTCGTTACTTTACATCATTCAAAGCTGATAAGCTGATACAAATCTTAATTCTTAATGCACTTCAGCCCTAAAATGGTGGACAGTGATAAGCTAGCTTATTGAGAACTTCTATGTCTGTTGTTAAAGCCTCTAAACCAGGATGAGCTAAAAATTATAATAAGCAGTAAGGGCTTGAGACCTCACGAAACATTAGAGAATCCTGCCTCAGACTAATTTAGAGGAAAGATTGGTCTCTGCCTATGGACCCTGAGTTCTTACTTCTTGGCTTTCTTCTTTCCATCACAATTAAATTGGTTTTAAAAAATTGTTTTCTTCATACCAAACAATTGTTAATATATATTGTCATAAAACTCTTCATTCATAAAAAAAAAAGGTCTTAATTTTTATAGGTTACAGAATTCCATAAGAAGATGAACATCAATTCTCTTAATGCCTTTAATAAATTATCAATAGATGCAACATGATTGATTCAAATATAACCCTCAAGGTTGAAGCAGCAACCAAGTGAAGAAGCATCATTACGTTTTGCTTTGTCAGCAAGATTGGCTCCCCAATCTTCAGAATGCAATAAAGTTCAATCCTCAGGTTCAAAGAAGACTTTTCTTTTTGTCTCGCTGACCTATGGTCTTGAAGGCAGACCAGTTTTCAGTGCTACTGGCATCTGAGGTGAGGTCTTCTGAACTGAGTCTAATTATACAAGACTTTATCATGGATTATACAAAACAAAGCACTTGCAGGAGCCAAAAGCCAGGATCACAGAAGCAGTCAAGGCATTTCAAGATGCAAAAGAATGAACAGATAAAGAGACAATCTCAGAGAATGCTCAATCTGACAATGCAAATCAATTAACACTGAAAATTGTTTCACTTACACTAATTCCCCAACAATTTACTTTTACCTATCTTTGAATTTCAAAATAAATAAGACTATCTATATCATAAGGTTACAAAATATCTTAATTAAAGCATTGCCACAACACAGTAAGAACATGAATGGCATTTATATTATATGTTTCAGGACACTTGTCCGGCTACCCACAATAAGCTCATAATTTTGGCACTAGAGCATGATCATAACATAAACATACATATTGGCAGCAAGCATCTGGATCAGTTATTATTGCCTAACGATATTCGGGTATATACATGAATCTCTATTTTTACATACCGGTATATAAAAGAAAAACAATAACATATAATATATATTACAATATCAATGTGTTACACCTATTTCACAGACATCTCAAAAACACATGAGAAAGTAGTAAATTCCATAGGGAATACAACACTTCCTTCGTTGAGATAGATCCTTTTGATTTATAAAAATGACTGCATAGGGTAAATTATTGAAATGCACTGGATGATATTCAAAGCCACAGTTGAAAATGCAGCACTTTCCAAAAGGTAATAACTGAAATATCAATACAGCAAAAGCAACAAAAATTAAGTGGGAAGAAAGAGCAATCAATTATAATATAAATAAAGTGATGGAAAATTTGGTGGAATTTATGGGTGCATGCTAGTGTTGGAGTGCATAGCATAGCGAGGACATTGGTTCAAAGCAATGCTGCATGTTCAATGTGGCCTTACATTGAGAAAGATGCTTTTCGAATAGAAATACTATGGAACAAAGAGAATCCCTCTCACTCAGAGTTCTAATAACATGGCAGATATGTTATTTTCTTTCCACATCATGAACTATTGCTAAGCATTTTATACATATACACATTGGAACTTTAGTTCACAAATACAACAAGTACTCAGGGATTTCTCAAAATTATTTCAATTATCAGTAGCAAAATCTGCTTTCTTATATCATTATATTATCAATGGCATTTATAAGAAAAAAGACATTAACATTTTACACCCGCTTTCAGCAGAAAAAAAAAAAAAAAAAAGTAATCATGCCAGATTTTGTCTTTGGCGCAATACATTCAATATTTTTGACATTCTATATTAAACTGATCATGACTCATCAGTTTCTTCATCGATTTTTCAGAAAATTTAAGCATTCATAGAAATTGACGTATCCGATAAATCTGCAAAATATTACAGAAATACATGAATTTTCTTTCTATATATTTAGTCAATTAGTTTATAAACAGGGAATATAGTTAAGAACAAAACTTATTTTACTGTTCTAATTGTTATCTCCAAATTTAATGCAAATAAATTTATAAATATATAATGCATGACTTAATGCCAAAATAGCTTTAAATTCTTTTTTCAAAAAGCGAAAGTATTTCACTTCCATATGAGTAAAACTTGTATTTTGTTGCACTAAAGCAACATGCTACCCAAGATATAAAAACAGGCATTATTCCACTTTTTACAAGAAGGGGAAATCATTATCTACAATTTGAATACAATTTACAATGATTGGAATAATTTTAAATATACTTTAACAGTGAATTAAGACTGGGTTTTTTAGTAGCATTTTCCATGGTGGCCATCTTGAATATGCAAATGACTTTTTAATTGTGACTGGCTTTTGATGTGGAAACAACCAGATTCCAAAAGTAAAAAATCTGAGGATTCCAAATATGTCATTGTCAATATATTGTAGTAATATATTGTATTCTGTCCCATGGGCTAAAGTAATTAAAAATGTATGTTAGATCTAAAGTAATCATCTGTACACGAGGGAAAGGATCATTGATTTAAAATTCATCAAGATAATGAACCCGTTTGTATTATTGTTTCCACACAATTTCCAAGTTTAAAGTATATCTGTGATCCTTTGTCAATGGACTATTTTTCATCACCATGCTTGAAATATCACAATATGTAGGCTATATAATCTCCTTCTTTACTTATAGAGAACTCCTAAAACAACACTGCAAATATAACATTGGAAGCTTTACCTATTCATTACATCAGGAAAGTAAGAAACAGAGAGATAAAAAACTATAGTGTGTTCCACATTGATTAAAATCCATTTTTTTGGAATAGCTTTATTTATGTCAAATAGGATCATGCTCAAATTTTGCACACCTACCTTTTGCTTAGAGCTTCTTTTATGATTCACCTTATATGTATGAAACTTATATTTATATATTTTTCTATATTAATAGACTG
The DNA here is from genome assembly GCA_032466395.1 of Aegires albopunctatus. Taxonomy (NCBI): domain Eukaryota; kingdom Metazoa; phylum Mollusca; class Gastropoda; order Nudibranchia; family Aegiretidae; genus Aegires; species Aegires albopunctatus. The sequence goes on from JASKDV010252843.1 coordinate 9,287, forward strand.
CTTAAAATCTGAACATAAGCCCAAGCCCACTTACACTGAAATATTTTTCGGCCGGTTTAGAACAGAAATCACAGAAATTCTCTGTCAAAAGTCAAAACAGGCACCTGCCACCAAGAAAACAATACAAAAATGAAATGAACCCAAAAAACCATGGTAATGTAGTGAATAGCAGTGTCATGTTAGCTTTCAAAACGACTGATGCAGTGATTCCTTTCCATTGACATGCATAACACCTGTAATGCCATGAAAGCATACTAAAATACTCTACACAGCCATGAAACATCATCGGCTATACTCTATTTTTTTCAAACATTTCTGAGTTTCAGAGTAATGGGTTTGACTGTTTTAGGTCACAAGAAGTTCAGAAGACTATGAAAATTTAATCTCTCTAACTTTAAGACAAGACAATCAAATGTTATTGCAAAATAAGCAGATTTTGATTTTGGTTGTGGAATGCACTATACATTTATAGTGGAAAGGTAGAAAAAGGAGAAAAATAAAAAAAAATAAAAATGGAAAATTCAGGCGGTTAATAATAAAGAAGTGTAAGGATACTTTGATTTCATCTTGTACACTGGAATTCAGACAGATCGGATTCTGTGTATCACATGATTGTCTAAGTAATAAAATGACATTCTGTTTGGTCCCTATTTGAGGTTAATATGTTTTGTAATGTAGAAATAAGTCAAGTATCAACTGACTTTTGACGTATACAAAAAATCAGTCATGTTCAAGATGCCCATAACAATAACCTTCTCTCTTTTCTAGTTCACACCATGAACAATAAAGATCAAGAAATGTAGCATTACATAGAGTTAAACAAAAGAAAAACATGAATTAGAGATGGAATAAAAAACAAGAAAGAGAAAGAATAAGTTTAGGTAGAGGATGGAAGAAAGAAAGAAAGAAAGGAAAAAACTTATCAAAGGGTTGCCTACCCAAAATTTTGACTCTCAGGAACAAAACTTTAAAGAATCAGGAACAGGCACATATTTTCAGAACGCCACAAAAATCGACACTAAAAATAAAATGAAAAATAAAATGGCTACCTATTTACAAATTTAATTGAATATAAATACTAGATCTAGTACAAGTGGACTGTGAAATAGATCTACATGTATCACTATCACAATCTGAACTACGTTTTGCCATGAGGATAAGTCTTAAAGATTTCTCTTTTAGAACTTTCAAACAGCCGATGTTATCACGAGTCTCGGAATCAAATGGATAGGCTAGAGACCTACATGTAAGCCTACATTGCGTGTAGAAACAATGTTAATGCCTTCTTGTCGCCGTAACGCTACATGTAGTGTAGTTAGTTTTAAATGTATCGTTTTAACATTGATTTTTTTTTTAAAAATCCCGTGCGCAGTCATGACACTTGTGACACCAACATGTTGACAAATGGCATGGATTGCGTGAATGTGGTTAGGAACGGGGGAGGGCTCAACAGGAAGGGACATCAACTAGGCTAAGCCAAACATAATCTCTACTAACCACATAGCCTAGGAATGCTATTGGCCATTGTAGTGAAGTAATCCTACATGTATTGTACATAGATCATTAGATCTGCCGTATGAATGAAAGACTGCCTTGTTTCAATGTTTATTACTATTAGTGCCTTTGTGTGATGAAAATCTGCTCACAGCGATCTTCTTTTTATTTGTTTTGAATAGAAACAATGTAGTTTTGTTTTTTTAAAAATCCATCAACTCACTGAATCGCCATCTGCTTTGGCGGTATATCAAGTCATATTTTATTGACTTTAAGGAATGTTCTTGCCAAACGTTGACGAATGGCGGTAGGCGGTAATCGAGATGAAGTTAGACTTTTATATAGTGAAATTTTTGTACCCAGGCCAAAGGCTGGTGGTAGGCGGTATATAGGGGGCATGTAGATTAAATAATGCTAGGCCTAAGGGCAATAGATCTATAACTAGATAAGCAACTTTTTATCAAACTGCGATTGATATTTAAAATAAGTAGGCCTAGTTCCATGCGGATAATGGAAACTGGTAGTGCTGGGTCGCAAGCGAGATCGGCACTAGGTCTGGATCTTGCACCCTATCACCCCATGGCCCTGTGCCGCCTCGCAGCGCAACTAAGGGTGAGGGGCGGGGAATGTGCAACAGCCCGTTTCCAGACTCGGCTTTAAAATTCTGTATTTCCGGATAGTCACTCAAATTTCGCTACTTTCAGGAATGGTTCGGGAGGCTCCGGAAAGGTAGGCAACCCTGTTATTATCATTACTATATAAATTCAATATTTCTTGATCTTGAGAGTTATTGATTCATTCTCTTCTTGTTGTGCGTCGAACAAGTTGAAAATAATTTGTAATAACAATTTCATCTGAATTCCTTCACTTCTATTATTAGCAGTACCTTTTCTTACCTATTTATCCATTAATTCTTATTTTCTTACCATCAAAATATACAATTTCTGAACTTGGTATAAAATTCAATATTGAATGAAGAGCCAAGATCATTTTTGTACATGAATAAACTTTGGTATAGCCAATCAATTTTAACATATCAGGTCAGTCAAGTATCTATTGACAAAACCTTTCATAACATTAAGGCAAAAGTGTATAATATTCATACAACAATATATCACGATCACTAATCTGCCTAGGCATCTCCTCATTCTGCATGTTGAAACCTCTTTTAGTCTCAATAAGCTGACCAAGGATAGTTGAATAAATGTGGGGAAGAATCATAGAGATTATGCTTATAGTACTCCAAACAGCCATACCAACACATTGTTCCTCCTTTGCTGACAAAGCAATGAATTCTCAAATCATCATGAGGGTCTTTGAAGGTTTCAACTGATAGTGAATCTCCCCATAAGGTTGGCTTGAAATGAACCATTGAAATTCTACGAACAAAGTGAGCATGCAACATATTGGCAAACTGAGGATAAAAATTTTTACTAGCAGCTATACTAATATTGTCTATAAAGTAGCGGGCGTATGATGGATGCCTTGTTCGGCCACTTGAATCTGTATCATTGAGTGGTACAACAACGTGATGAGAGAATGTCTTCCCAATAAAGTCGGGAGGATCAATGGGTCGATAATTATCACCAGATTCAGGGAGAAGTGGAACGAATTTTGCTCTCCACCAAGAGGGTATCTTTTCCCTTAATCCAGATTCTCGATGCACTAATTTGTTGCACGTTTTAAGCATAATGGAAGCTCGTTGGCGACCACCAAATGTGGCACTGCTTTGGATAGTAAACATTGTTTCCATCATACCAGTGAGTCTCACAGAAACCTGTTAAGTGACAAAAAAAAATTAATTAATAATATTATCCAAATAAGAGCATTTTTTAAATAGTGTAGTCCCACTAAATGTGCTCAATGTACCTCTAAGGTTTCCAAACTGGCTGTTCCATTCCAAAATCCTTCTTAATTCCCTGGGGGAGGGGGGAGGGGGGAAAGGGGAAGAATACAGAGGTGCTCCTGACGCTGTCCAGATGAAAGGCCTTTTCTCTCCAGCAAACGGACAATATCTGACTCTATCTATAAGTTATAGCCAGGTAATCACTTTACACCTTGGTGTGGCAAGGAAATTGTGGATGGAAAGTGCCTTTCTCAAGGATTCTGAATTATTACTATAAAACTTCTTTGAGCCTCACATAATTATGTGTATATTCTGTGCCATGAAATTACCCTTATCAAAATCGCACTCTTCCACTATTTTTTATTATTATTACTGTCGTACCCGCTTATTTTGAAACTAAAAAAAATGTATACAAATTTCAGTATAACCAATAATGATGCAATATCGCTGTGTAGGGGTATTTTAGTGTGCTATAATGGTGTTTCGGGTATTATTCACATCAATGGAAAGGAAACACTGCATCAGAAATTTTATATGAGGACTCAGGACAGCCATTCACTGCGTTATAATGGATTTTTGATTTCGTTATCTTTCAGTCTTTCGATTTTTGTATCATTTTCTTTGTGGCTGTGTCCGTTTTGACTTTTGACCAAGAATTTCTGCGTTTTCTGTTCTCAATCAGCTGAAAAATATTTCAGTTTAAGTGGACTTACGGTCAGATTAACTGGTCTATTAAAAAAAATTCCGTTTTAAAAAAAGTATCAGTTTAACCGGGTTCGACTGTACATGTATTATTATTATAATTCCTATTATTATTATTATTATCATCATTATAATTATCATTAATAATAATAATAATAATATTATCAAATAGATGATTGGTAAGGCCAACTTGTTTTTTATGGTAGAAATAATATATTACCTGTATGGGTGACTTAGGAGTGGTTGTTTCATAAAAATGTCTTCTAATTTCAAGAGCCATACCATGAGAATAGCAACCAATCCCTTTCCTATTAAGTTCCTGATAATCTAAGAAAGACAATGAGTAGTTGTAGAGACAAGCGTGTTCCACTCTGCAAATGATATTCATGAGGCGATGTTGGTCTGGCTGACCTACAAAAATATATTGGGAATAAGAGATTATTATTAATATTATACATATTGATAAATACTGGTTTCAATTTTTGGTAAAGAAGAATTTAATATCAAAGGATAGCAAAACTCAAGCAAAGATAATGATCCTCACTACAGCTAATTTGTGCTAAATGTCCATCGTCAAAGACAGAAATGCACGGCTGCGAATTGGTCCAAATTTAGTTGTAGCCAATCCGACAGGTAAACCCCTGTCTAAAGCCATTAAAAGGTTATGACCCCATCACCATGGCCTGGCAATCGGCAAGCTATTTTCATCTTGTGTTTAGAGTGATTTTATAGTGTTTTATAACATTGATAATTAAAGCCTACAAGCATTGACAGTATTAAGCAAAGTAAGAAAAATAGGAGAAGATCTACGCTTTTCGATGATATATTTTGTATTAATGTGTATTAAATAGCAGAAACAGTAAAACCTTTCAAATATTAGCGACTTTTCACATTAGTCGTGATCTTTAAAAAATGCAATTACCGTTTTAAAACTGAATTTTTAGTCATTGTGCTGTTAATCATTAAAAAAAAACCCCGCAATGCATGGAATGAGGTGATATTCATCTTTCTTCACATGGAAACAACATTCTTGTGTCATGACAGGCTTTACCGCAATTGTTGATTGATCATTGTTGACTCCCATGACGATAGCGAACAATGTAATGTATTTCCAAGCTATCCGTTGAATTTTGTTATACAGTATCTTTTTTGATATTGTCACTTAATTTATGACACAAATCTTTCAGATAATATTTATTTATGAAAAAAGCAACATATTAAACTAATGACTAATGATCATTTGGATACACATGAGCACACATCATCACAGTTTTTATATATATATATACAAATGAAAGCACAAGTTCCTGATCTGCATACACACCATCAATTGACATAGTAACGTAATCTTTTTTGAATGAAAGTCAGTTATTATAGATCCTTACATATATAGAAGTATGTGGTTTCCCTTGCCTATTGGATGGTATCATCAGTGTATGTTCTTGTAGAGGGGCTAAAGTATTTTAGTTTCGTAGAACATTTCGTACAAACATTTGATGAATGACAAGCGGCAATGTCGTCTTTGTCAAGGTCTATTTTTAGGAACTTTTGAAATTGGTCCTTTAATAGTTCACATGAAGATTTTGATCTCTTCTTCCGAATTTGTTCTCGTATTTAACAATGTTTGCAACAAATTCAGCAAAGTTCATTAATGTTAATGATGTGTTGCTCGAAGGAGTGAGACATCGTGTATTAAAAAATCTGACATGAAAAAAGAAAGATAATTATAACTTTTGATCTCGATAAGGCACATTAAATGAAAGTTTACCACGATATAGTACAGAAACCAAAGATTTCATCAAGATAAAAAAAAATAAAAAATATGATGCTTGCTAAAATGATTTAATTTAAAGCTTAATTATTAATACACAATTAAAATCCGCTGAAAATACACACATTTTGAATCAATCACAAGTAAGAATAACACAGTAATCAAAATTATATAGGATGAAACTAGAAAATCGAGATAATCCAATGATAATGAGAAAGTGATGTTGACACGAATATATATGTGCACTTAGGAATAGTGGAGATAAAAAGTGATATTATACTGGCTTTACTGTGGCAAGGAACAAATCTGATACCGAATAAGGGAATTTCCCTAGGAACGTCTACTTGACAGGTAATTTATTGCAGCCAGACAGGCAAACTAAATTTGGACTGAGAGCGAAAATTCGCAGCCTTGAATGGAGGTTGACTGTGAGTTCCCATGAAAGCCTTTTCAATGTTCCATTTGCTGACAGAAGAATTTGAATTTGGTGAAGTCCAATGGAACGCTATTCATATATGCTTGAGTCATTCAACTCAACAGATATGGAAGAGGAAGCATTCATGTCTGGGGTGGATTCTCATACAAGCATCGGACATGTATTCCAAATAAATGTTAACATTTACATCGAAGAAGTGCTGCGACAAATTATTGTGTCTTTAGTTGAGAATCACAGCAACTTTTTCCAGCATGATAATGCCAGGCCTCACACTGCCAACATTATGAGAAATTTCTTAGCTCAGCAGACATGAGAACTTTTGTTTTAAAGTCTAGGATGCTTTTCTTTTTCTTTTAGAAATCTTGATTTAAAATATCAAATCGAATATTGTTTTCCTTTTCATTCTTGTGCTAGTTTGTATCTCTAAGCAATGCACAACGCAAGTAAAATAAATCAAATACCACATACGTGTTCCAAGTCTAGAACAGAGAGGCACAGTGGACAGCTTGGCTCTACAATTGATCCACATTGTAGTAAGCCACAAGCATCATAAATCTTCAGCTCTTGGTAGGCCATGGAGGACCAGTCAAGTCAAAAAATGTTTTGCATTTAGCCTCCTGACACTTTCGGTTTATGGCAAGTTTGATAATAGTAAATAGAGAAAAATGAAACACTTGATTTCTTTTTGGTTACCATTGTTTTGGTATAGCCATTTCGGTTTACTTGAATTTTACTGTATGTTGTAAAATGGGTTTTAATGAAATAAAGGCTACAAAATGGTTTGTCGTATGCATGACCCTAAAGTACAAATACCTTATTAAAGCCAGGTGCTTTATGAAAAAAAAACACTTTGGCAAATGGGAACTATCAAGAGATACTGAAAAGTCACGTGTGCCTTGCAGGAGGGGAAAGCCTGTTTGTATTCTGCCCCATGGGCTATAACTCTATGATTATAACTAAAGTAGAATCTCATAAATTATATCACAGGAAAGTTTGATTATATGTTTAAATGTTAAATGATGGACCTAAATATTATGTCATATGTGGCAAACATACCTGTAAAACTAATATCATCATAACGTAATCCAGGAAGCAATGCTAGGGCTTTATGCTGCTTTTTGTCCACTTCAATACGTAAATTGAGGGATGGATATGATCTGAGTGAATACAGAAGGCACAATTCATTTCAATGCGTGAATGAGAAGGATGCATCAGGGGTGAAAGTTGACCCAGTACAATTTCCTGGAAAATCATGACATTCTCATGACAATATCTGATTCCCCAAAGCATTTTCAATAACCCCCAAATTTTTTTTGAAAACATTATATGTTGACTGTTTACAGCACAATAAACAATAATTCAATTAATTTCAATTTGCAAAGTCTGTGATGTCACTAAAATGTTTTGTTGAATCACTTCAAATTCCAAAACATGAACCTCATTTAAATATTTTAAGATCACAATAAAGTTATTGATTTTTTTAATCAAATCTTTCAATAAACATAAAACCAAATCAGTTTTAATGTTGCCCAGGAGGAAAATGAATTACTAACATTCTTTTAAAATTAAGGACCTAAAAATGTTAGATAAGAATAAGGAACGAATAAAAAATTATTAGACTGAATTTGAAGGATACATTTATAATAATAATATCATTATACGAGATCTAACTTCTTAGAAACAGAGATAAAATATGCTGGCAAGGTCTGGTGATGGTAGTAGTAGTAGTAGTAGTAGTAGTAGTAGTAGTAGTAGTAGTAGTAGTAGTAGTAGTAGTAGTAGTGGTGGTGGT
>JASKDV010252954.1:0-16025 GCA_032466395.1 Aegires albopunctatus
GACTCTCTCTCTCTCTCTCTCTCTCTCTCTCTCTCTCTCTCTCTCTCTCTCTCTCTCTCTCTTCAAACACACAAATCCTGTGAACCAAATGGCTTTAGTTATACAATCAATTTGTGGTTTTGGATTTCATTCTAATCAATTTGAAAATAAAATAATAGTCTGCTTTCACCAATAACTAAAACCAATGGGGATAGTCCTATACAGTAATATTATTAAATGCGTCAACGCTGAGAAGGAAAAAAAGGATACGTTGGAAAATTGATTATTGTCAATGTTGATGCCGTTGTTCATCTTCAATGATATATGTGGTATCAACTTCATGACTTGGGTCACGGTGGTTTTGGGGTATTATCCGAATGGTGCGTCTCACCCAGATTGTGATTGGCGCCATTTGGGTATGCATGTACTGCCGGTGTCTTTTATCTATCCATCGAGTATTTTTACCCCTTGTCTTATTTTTATTTATGTTAAAGAAAAAAAGGGGGGGGGGTGTTAATGAAAATCATCTCAAGACAGAACCTAGTAATATTTACCCCCTTCTTCCGCACTGAGAAATATTCTGACATACACGGTATTTTGCATCTCTGTCAAATGGATGAGGTGGGTTCACTTCTTCAGATAATTCCTGTGAAGGATCCTTCAGAAGTTTATGTATAATTCAATTAATTTCCCTAATCTCTTCTAATCTTTTAATAATATAGTTTTCAAATATCAGAATCTCTGGTTCGAAGCTTTAACAAATGAAATATGTTTTATCAGCCAATAATCTCAATCACAGACAGGAAAGATGGAACATCAGATTTATGCCCAAACAGATATGAATAAGACGTATTAATGACCATAATATCGTTGAACTATCGGCGCGTATTGGAAATTTCTAGACAGCTCATACATGTATTGAGGCCGCAGACAATCCATCATACAGTATGCAATGGGCTATTTGAGCTCACAATATATCCCATAATACGTGGTATATTGAATGAAAAATTATGTACGAAAGAGAACCTCGTTCAAGGCTGTGGTCAAAGTGGCGATGTGATCCAGACTTTTCTGGAAAAGATAGTTGCATGCTCAGTCCGTGATAACTTAACTTCGCTGACTGTCACACGTGAAATTCAACAAAAGTAGCACGAGATGTTGTGAGTGAAATTCGCTTGTGCAGTATCAGACCGTTTGCAGCTACTTTGTTTTTTTCCTAGTCTGGGTCATTCTGCTTTGATCGTTGCCTGAGGGAAACGGTGGAGGCATTCCGCAACATCTCTAACTGTGTCGCTTTTTTTTTTTTTTTTTCGTTTTTCTTATTTATATTTTCTTCACTGTCTTAACAGCCCTTCGGATTCCATGAATTACTGGGGAGAGGGCTGACATTCTTTAACGATATATCGGTAATTTATCACATCAGGTAACAATTTCTTCATCTTGTATTAACTAATGGATTCATAAGTTATGCCGGTTGTTGCCAGAGTTCTCTTTTCTTTGGTGGAGTGTTTCGTTGCATAAATAAAAGAAGAGAGAAAGATTGAGCGTGTTAAAAGGTGGTTATTCTTTGACATGAAAAAGAGAAATCTTTTACGTCTGCCTCTTCTTCTGAATCTCTTGCTCGCTCCAATACTAGAGTATAATCAAAACGTAAATCGGCATTTTATCTTTATCGACTTAAAAAAAAACACATTTATATGCAATGTATCATTTGCCTCTTCTGTCAAATCAAAGTGGTTATTCAGTCGCAATAACTGTACAGTTATAAAGAGTCGAGTCGCATGAGAACACGAGAACACACAAACATCAAAAGTAAACTCTTATTTTCAAGTTAGTCTTGAGTTCGTTTTCACCTTAATTGTCTTTGTCGATAGATTCGAGGCCACCGATAGAATATCTGTCAGTTATCAGCTAGATCTAAAATTTAGTTCTGGAGTCTAGATCTAGACTGGATGGTCATGTGGTCGACTCTGAATAACCGCAGCCATTTCAAATTGTTATTATCCATTAGATATAGGAAGAAACAACGATAAAAACAACCACTTAAATAATATCAAGTATTTTCATTAAAAACTTTTTTTTTTCATCTATTTATTGGTTGATTTATTCATTTATGGGTACTCTAACCTCCCGTGGGGCGCGGATAGCTCAGTAGGTAAGGTGCTCGTCTACCAAACAGAGGTCCATGGTTCAAACTCGTGCAGGCTTGAATATGAAATCCAATTTTTCGGGTTTTCATGTGCCCCTATCCTTAAGTTGCTAGGATAAAATGAGCGTCAATTCCTATCGGAGACTGACTGTAGTCTAGAAGGTCCAATGTTTATACACATATTTAAAAGAACCCTTGACTGTTTATAAAGCTGTCTTGGAAAACCTTGAGATAACCAAAGTAATGGAAATGGGTAAATTCAATGCAACAACAGCAACAACTCTGCCCTTTTATTATTATTATTATTATTATTATTATTATCATTATTATTATTAGTATCATTATTATCATTATTAATATCATTATTATTAATATACAATTAATATTAGTATATTATTATTATTTATATTATATTATTATTGTTACTATTATTATTATTATTATTATTATTATATTATCATTAGTATCATTATTAGTAGTATTACTAGTATTATATTATCGTTATTATTATTATTATTATTATCATTATTAATTATCACTACTATCATTATTATATTATTATTATTATTATTATTATTATATTATTATTATTATTATTATTATTGTTATTATTATCATTATTATCATTATTATTATTATTATTATTATTATTATTATTAGGATCAACTTAATATGCTCACTACAGTCACAAGTTATAAAAAGTCACTGATCCAATTTCCTGTCTGTCTGTATTACATATTTCAAAATTATTTTTTTGTTTGCTTCCTGTTGTCATTCTATTACTTTCTTTGGTCTTGAGGTTTAATGAAAAAGCAATGATATCATGCGTTAGACCATGCACATAGAATTTTGCCGATGCTTGTGACAAATAGGACATTATCTTTCATGGATTTTGTGTACAGATACACCATTCATTCTACGGAGGATACCAACAATCAGAACGGAGTTCCTAGATCCACGTTAAAACAGGATAGGGAAAATCCATTGATTTACACCCCTCGTGACATACGACGGCCCTTATACAGTGCTGGAAGGGTAAGTTTAAAAAAAATTAAAACTATTTTTTTTTTTTTGCTATATGTAATGTGTATCTTATTTATAGGCATATTCATTGTCTCTCAAAATTTAATATTAAACTATAATTTTATGATATTTAAAGGAATTGTCAAACCTCTTATTAAGAAATCTAACCCTGAACTCTATATATATGAACTGAGAAACTACTGGCCTGTTCTATTCTATTATTTTTCCCTAAGGGTCTCAATGTTGTTTTTGCTTGATGTTAAGACACTCAGAAAATAACAATCTCAGTGAGTTATATCAACTGGCTTATGAAGCACTATATAGTACAAAACAGCCCTCTTAAAGATATCCACTGATATTCTTAATGGTATTGACAAAAATAAATTTTTGCTTATTTTACTTCTCATCGCGATCGCTCTGTTTGATACGCTAGATCACAACATACTATTAATGAGGCTAGAAGACGCTTTAGGTTTCCAGGAATTGTAGGCTATTGTCTGGTTTGAATCCTATTAACACAGTCAATATTAAGCAATTACGATTGGAGATGAATATTCAAGACAACAGATATTAACACATAGTGTAGTGCAGGAGTCACTTCTTGAGCCAATTATCTTTACAATCTATGCTTAGCCACATTGGTCGAAATGATACAATTTTACCCGCATAAATGTCATTTATATGCGAACAACATGCCACTATTCGCCATGTATTATTGATGATCTGTCCAAAACTGTGCTATGGAAAACTGCATTGAATCTGAGAAAAGAGATAACGTAACACATGAACTGAATAAACTACCTTCTCCTCATAATAAAGACCAGATCACGTCATATTAATTCACTCTTTTATGTTTTGAATCTCATAGAGAGCCACACCCTTTTATCCATGACAGCTTTACAATCTTTGCCATTCTTGGCAAAAGTTGCAACCGTTTGATCATAAATTGATATTTGTCAATACGTTTCCTTCATACAAAAGACATGATGAACATTCTTTTGTTTATGTTGACCCCGTGATATGAAATGACCAGCCTTGAAAAGAGGCAAAAAGTCTACATCTCTTCTTTCTTAACTAAAACACTACCATTTTAAAAAGTACATTGAATTGAAAGCTTATCTTTTATCTAAAATTCAAAATTTAATCGTAATACAAAATTTGGTACAGGTTTGATCACTATTTTTGTGAAAGAGCTTAGAGCATTGATTAATCTTTTGGATATGTTCTTTATAACTGCTCTCCATGATTAATACTAGTATTAAGATTATTATCATCATTATTGGGCCTGTGAAATTTTGCTTTATTCACTCTTGAAGCCAAGATCATCCTGTGATCCCAAGGCTTCTTCTTCTTCTTCAAATAAACTGACAAAACTCAATAATTTTGAGTGTTACATTCAATACACCAAAAAAAGAATTGAATTATTATATTTGGTTTTGAGTATCATGTAAGTTAACTAATTGTATGTAGATATAAATATTTCATGTGGTAGCCTATGTTTAAGAGTACCAACACTTTTGCTACTTCTAAAATCTGGTTTCAATTTATTTGACAATCTTGCAGTGCTTCGGAAGAAAGAATGCATATGGCAATCATTTTTAGAGTCAGGGATATTAAATGTTTGACTCTCTGAGTTCCTAGTCCTCCTATTACATTAAGAGCATGATGGTACATTTGAAGAAAACACTTTTCCTTAGAAGATGAGCAGTTCCAAGGTGAACACACATTTGAATTTCTTTCTATACCGGTATGTTATATTTCCAACAATATTGTCAGAATGAACAATGAGGATTTGTTATGCTACGATTAAAATCTTGCTCTTTGAAATGGGTTGAACGGGGTCAGAAGAGTCCTAATCAGCATTATATATCTTTGTCCACAGTACAGGGAGGGTGTAAGGGCACCATCACCAAAGAGTGGTGGAAGTGCCAGGTCTAGACGTTTTTCTGCAAGAAATACAAATGTAAGTAAGAAATTATATCATTTGCTATGAGTGACAATAATAATTATAATAATAATAATAATAATAATGAAAATAATAATAATAATACTAATAATAATAATAATATAATAGTAATAATGATAATAATAGTAATAATAACAATAGTAATAATAATAATGATAATAATAATAATAATAATAATGATAATAATGATAATAATAACAATAATGATGATTATAATAATAACAATGAATGAATGTATATAGTGATGGAGACTATCCACCATAGTCGGTGCTCAGTGGCGCTTTACAATGACATAAAAGGATTCATTTAAATACATCAGATTAACAGAAACATTAAGAGGGAGCAAAGACATTATAAATAGAAATAATAATAAAAGACATGAAAATTAAACATTGATAAACATATAAGAGATTTTAAAAAAAAAAGTTATTCATAATCTAATAATTGATCAATAAAAATGCCTTACAGAAAAATTCAGTCTTAAGATTTTTCTTAAAAATTTCAAAAGAAGAGCTGGTTTTGGTTCTAAAAGATATCTGATTCCATAAGACAATCAAAGTATTTACTACCTTTTGCATTAGGAAAGTTAACATTGATTTTTGAGTTCAGTGAAATGCAAAAGTTACCTTGCTGTTCTTCTAGTGCCATATTAAAATGGTTAACGTGGTTGATTGTAGTTTCAAAGTGTCATTCCCACCCGTTATTGGCCCAATATTTAGCTTAGGGCTGTCTCTTTATGTGGTTTCCTTTCCACACTCATTAGGTCTCTAAAGAGTACTTAGTAAGTAGGGAATCTTCTTCTTCTTCTTCTTCAATTAAACTGACGAAACTCAACTGGGTTGAGTATTACTGTCAATATGCATACACACACAAAAAAAAAAAAAAAAAATAATGAAAGAAAGAGAAAAAGAAAGTTTAAAAAAGTGAAGTGTTAGTTATTACTGTATTATGCTAGCAAACTAATTATATGTAGATCTAAGTATTTCATATTGTAGCCTATGTTTAAATGTATCAACCATAATTGGATTCAATTAATTCTACAATCTAGCAGTGCTAGGGAAGAAAGAATGTCTATGGCAATTATTTTTAGAAGCAAGGATGTTAAATGTCTGACTGTTTGAGTTCCTGGTTCTTCTATTACTTTTATTTAGTTCATTAATGGGGATATCTATTCGACCATTAATTGCTTTAAATGATCTGTGTACTAGCAAGAAAGCACTGACAAATGGCTGATCTGCTGTTTGCTTCCAAAGGAGTAGGTACTTTGAAAGAATGGCCTATTATGAATGAAGGAGGGATTAAGAGGGAAGAAAGATCATGACATCTGATAGTCTCCACCAGTGGAAATGCAGATCTGAACCTAATAATAGAAGTATACCCTATTTGTTATTTTCCCTTAGTTTACCAAAGGAAAGTAGAAATCAGTTATTAATTCATAATTCATTCAATTAAATTTTGAATTGGCCATTTTTGCTTTGCCTCACTCTGACATGAGATTCAAATTCCTAAATTTTTATTTTTATTTCCCAGGGCAATAATTTCTCCTTCAGTAACAGAGAGTTCAACGAACTTTTCCCAGAAGAGGAAGGGCCAGTAAGTAAGCCATCAAAACCAACTTACTCATCGGCTCTTTCCACTGAAACTAATGCCAATGTCAAGAAAAAGGTCCCTTGTACAGTGGTCAATTGTGGATCATTGCATGAAAATGATAATGTCCACTACATCCGGGGTTTCACACCTCGTGAAGATTCTTTCCGTTCCTGTACAACTCTAACACCCTCGGACAGAAAGCAGCCATCAGAACCTGATTCATCATCAAGACCAAACATACATGTACAAGATGTGGTAAGATGAGATTTTTAATTTTTTTTCTTAATATTAAAAGTGAGTCAAAGTACAAAGACATGAACAAACCAAAAGTACCTTTAGAAGATGGTAAGGTCAAAAGAATCTGAGTCCTGATTTTCGATGTTATCCCTCATGATATACATTATAATCGATAGTTTTATCTCCCCTCCCCATTCCATTCCATCCCAACCTCCCCATCTCCACCTAATTCTCCGATATATGTGACCTGTTTCTTTAAAGCAGAACATGTATCGTGCAGGTGATTTTGAGCTATAGATGCAGTAGTTTAAAGATAAACACAGTGATTCCATCAAATTTTTTATTTAGGTCGTTTTCAAACAATCAAATCTTTATCTGTCATAAAAACTAAATGTTATGGTTAAAATAAACATGTTTAATCAGTCCCCCGTTTCATCAGATTCAATTACGACAATCGGAATTTTTGACAACTTAAGATAACAATTTTGAGACGTAAGTCAATTACCGAGCTGGACCACATGGGTATAAATAGAAAGATGAGCCCTTCTCCTTTTCTTATCAACCAATCAAGTGCCTATTCAAAGACCATTTGGTCAAAAGTTTGACCCAAATCAGTGGACATGAGATAAGATTAATTAACTTTAAATTGTGATGGCTTGACAGGTGGGTGTAGCTTTTCAGAAAGAGCGTCTCTTCGATATGTTATATTAAACCTATTGCACGATGCATATATGCATAGGTCTTGAATAGAACTTTTAATTTCATGTAAGTTATTTTGTGATTCACCATGTTGTTGAGATAGGGGGTGGAGCCAAATGCATGCTAATCAAAGAAAATCACCTCTGCTGAACAAGAAGAAAAGTGTTTTGTCGTGCCTTATGTAAAATGATATAACTTAACCTATGTAAGAGATATAGTATTGATTTTCGATAGTAAGCTGGAAATTATCATATACTAAGTGTATGCACAATTTAATGCAAATCGGTTAATAGAATCAACACAGTGCCACACTTTAGCAGTTTCATCATCCTAACCATTACGATTATTGATATCATCACAATTATTACCAACATTAACTTCGTCATCACCATTATGAACATCTTTATCATCATAATCAATACATGTATCATTTTTATCATCATATTGAACATCATCTTTATAATCATAATGAACATCATCTTCTTTATCATCATTTTCAACATCATCTTTTTTATCATAATGAACACCATCTTCTTTATTATCATTTTCAACATCATCTTTATCATCTTAATCGACATAATCTTTATCATCTTAATCAACATCATCTTTATCACAATTATCAACATCATCTTTATCATTTTGATCAAAATCATCTTTACAATATTAATTGACATCATCTTTATCATCAAAACCAATATCATCTTTATCATCATCATCATCATCGTCTCCAATGCTCCTTTGACCCTACACAGGGAAACAAACATTCATCATATATGAACATTAAGCAAAGACACACTGAAATCCTGGTAAACATTATTCTGAAATCCATTCCATACAAACTTAACGAGGCCTAACATTGATAAACGACATTAAAGACTGCCAAGCTATTTCTATATATATCCTGTTATTTCAGCAACCATCTCTAATGGAAAACCCCGTTCCACTCGTATATCGTATATCATAGTGGAAATCAACATGCCCCTGCACCACCCTCAATGCGTCTGTCAATAAAGCTAGATAAAGGATGCTCCAGTTCTTGCTTTGATTATTAACCTTAAACTATCTTAGTGAATTGAGTCAAATATCAGATTAAAAAAAAAAGAATATTTATAGTCTTAAATTTGTTTAATTCAGCCTCTCAATAGTGATAATAACCATGCATAAAACATACCTTTTAAAACTATTAATTGTTTTTTAAAGATGTAAGAAAACAAAATGATAGAAATAAGGAAAGGGACGATGAAAATGTCTTTATATAATTTCAAATTTCTTTAATGATTATTAATCAATTGAAAGAAAGGACATAAAAAAATTAAGTTAAAGATGACAATCATCTCAAAATATTGCATAGTTTGTTCGCAAAGTATTGCAATACATTAGAAAAATGGTAATACGTGTATTTAAATGCAACAATAAAACATGATTTTTCTATTAAAACATTCATCAAGCATAGCAATATATTTTTTATTATTATTATTATTTTTTTTAAAATTAGTTTTCTTTTTGTTTAAAAACTTAGCAAAACTGAATATTTTTTATGGAAAATTCACGATTCCAACTCTTCGTTTGTGTTCACATTGTTCGTGTTCAGTTTGCCCCGTCTCACGTGGAAATGTATTACTATTATTAACTTTACTAGAAGAAGGTCTACTTTTGGACTGCCTGGTGGCTGATTTTGGCCTGGTCGGTATCTTTTTACCTTTGCCCATTCTGTGAGCTTTACTATAACTAGAGTTGAGAATTTTAGTTTGATTTCCCATCAGTTCCGATTCCGTTTGCAGCTTCCCGTTATCGCAGTGAACTTGAGTTTCATCTTCAACGATTACGTTATGAATTTGAGTTTCTTCTTCAACGATGACGTCATCTAAAAGTGTTTTAAAGAAAGTTACCCCTTTTCGGCCTTTTGGTGACCTTTTGTCACCCGCTTGCATCCCGTTGACCCTTGGGGTCCTTTTAGAAATATTATCGTCTGCGTTTTGTTCTTTAACGCTTTTACCATTCCTATTGCTCCCTTTAACCCAAGAAGCATATTTCACTTCATCCTCGTCTGTCTCTTTGACTATATAACCCTGCCTGTTAACTGTCCACGCGCCGTTTTGTTTTAATGCACCTTTATCTTTCTTCTGATTTTCGTCCGTGAAATCAACATCACGACTGCGATCACCGTAATACCCGTTAACGAGACAGAAATCGACTGAATGACCCGCATTTGTTTCTGGTCCATCAGCTGGATTCATGAAGTTGGCGCCGTTTTCATACAACTTGTCACCATCTCCTTGTTTCATATACACAATGTCAAGGACCTGTTCATCAATGTCTACTTCTTCATCGCCGTTTTCACCATTTCCGTCTACCGCCAATGGCGCCATGGCGCCGTTTTCGTTAACATGAACGTCTTCTTTTACGTGGGAAGTTATGAAAATCCTATCCGTGTCTGTCCCAGGATCCGGTTCAACGGGCGAGCTATCCTCCTGCTCCATCCGGCTTTGGTACTCCTGCCAGTAATCCATTCCAGTCTTGTCGTAGACATCCATCAAGGACGGGTCCGTGCCCCACGCGATGAGAATCGAACCCGTCCCCTCATGGCCGTTCATGAGCGCTAGATGCAGCGGCGTTTGTTGCTTCATATTTGTGGGGTTCATCTGGACCCTGTGTCTCAGCAGCACGGCAAGAATGTCATTGTCCCCCGTCATTGAAGCCATGTGTAGACTGGTGTGTCCATTGATGTCTTTCATGTTAGCGTTGACACCCGATCTCAACAGGAGTTTAACCGTCTCCCTGAATCCTCCCTGGACAGCATAGTGTAATGGAGTCTGGAGGAAAGATATTAAGGAATAATAAACAAATATGTAGAGAAAACTTGATCTAATGTGCCAATTAAGTCTGTCAAAGTGCAGAATATACCAAAATTTAGAGTATCAACTCTATTATATAATGTATAGAGAAAGAATAGTGCATTTTAAAAGTACTTCATACCGTTCTTTTTATTGTGTGTGAAAATAAAATGAAGAAAGTTGACTCACCATGTTGTTGATAGAGAGGGCATTGGGGTTGGACGTAAATTTAATAACAGCACCAAGGACGCCATCGTTGCCATGCGACGCTGCCATATGAAGAACTGACTTCCGGAAGTCTGTTGTGAGGTTGGCATCAGCACCATGGGAAAGGAGGAGAGAAGCCATCTTTTGGGTACCAGTTGAACTCGCCAGTAGTAAAGGGGTTCTACCCATGAGAGATTCCTGGAAGATGGATTGCAGTTATATAATTGATTAACTACTTTGATTAAAGAATCTTGATACATGGAAGATTAGTTGATATGGTAACTGGTTTATGACTTTTAGCCTACGATCGAATCAGGAGGAAAATACCATTACTTTTCGAGAATCATAGGGAAATTTAATCCGGATCATGATTTCATCTGTAGATTAAATGTCTTTCGTTTCGAATCCTCATTTCCGACACTGGCCGTATCAAACAACCTATTTCCGTTGCAGCAGGATACGGTGGCACCGGCATATCCATGATCAGATTAGATCTTATCTACTAAGTTAATTATCTGAGACTTTTAAATTCCCTTATTTTCTTGACAGAGTACATCGGCATGATTTATTCTCCGATATAAAAACCCACACCACTGTTATGGATTCTGGATTTCATGGTCGATTCCCCCATTCTGATCCTGATGCAAGGGTAGCTCCTAAAACAGTACTAAAGTTGAATGGAGCCAAAGAAAGTTGCTTGAAAAATGTTTATTTTTTATTTTTAATCATACTTGGCTAAGTACTAGCATCTTGGATCCACCGATGGGGGGTAATAATAGAATTGTTCTATCCTGGAACACCTTCGAGATTTCAGGGGTATACATAACCATCGATGCTTTTCTTTGGGAAGTGTGGAAGTAAAAAACAAAAGAAAGAAATCTTCCCACCTTGCTATTTATGGCCGCCGAATTGGAGGATAAGATCATCTTGACGAGGTCATGACAACCTCCCACCACAGCCGTGTGCAATGGCGTCATTCCTCGTCTGTCCTTCAACGTCATGTTGGTTTTCTTGTCCTGGGGATAATGGAGCGGGTCAAATAAAATTAGTTGAAAACGAGTGTAATTAAACTAGCTGATGTGTAGCCTGCCTGGTTGATTGAGATTGACTAGCTGTTTGCTTTGCATTTTGGTCATTATACCCGTAAATGAAGTGTTTATCGCATCTGTAAAATACGTATCATGGAACATTGCTCGATGTCAATAGAAATATAGACCAACCAAGCGATAGATCGAAATGAGAGAAATGTGTATAAATGTAAAACAGGGATAGCTGACGGATACATTATTCCACCAAATGACAGATAATAATATGTACATCAAAACTGACATATAATTTTCCAGCAGCAACGAGCACAATATTATTCATTCCTATATAATTCAAAATGTTAGGTAACAATGCCCTTGATCGATCGTTGTACTCACGTGAATAAGAATTTTGGCTATCTCCAAACTTCTGGTTGCTATGGCAACGTGCAAGGCCGTTTCCCCATCTTTGTTTCTGGCGTTGGCGTCCACGCCAGCACGTAGTAACTTCTGGGCTGGAACCAGACGGTTAAAACGAGTTGCAAAGTGAAGGGATGTCTCGCCATCTTCTGTCGTCATGTCGGGATCTGCTCCCATCTCCAACAAAAGTGCCACTGGAACCAAGAAAAGGATGAAGATGAAGATAGACATAATGATGACGATGAGCATGAGGAGGATGGTCACGATGATGATTATATTGCTGATCCTGATGTTGCGAATGATGATTGTGATGATTGTAATGATGATGATGATAATGGTCATGGTAAAGCTATTGTAATATACAGAGTAATATTTATTTGCATCTTTAAAACACATTTGCACTATAACTGAAGGACAATATGAGTTGCGTCGTGGTATTCGCAGGCTACCTGCAAAACCAATGGTTTTTAAGTCCAATTACATTATAATATTAAGTTGTTAAGTCCTTGGAAGAAGCTCCTTATAAGTAGTATCTCCATACATGTTAAGGGTGAAATTTCAGATAAATGGAATTTACACGTACATGTAGTTTGATTGAAAAGTTACAAAAATATTATATTATACGCAACATTTTCCAATGAAAAATGTTCTAAATAAAAGCGTGTAAATCCGAAAACAAGTCAAAGTTCCTCTTTCAAAAGAGCATAATATTATAATTTTCAATGCGTCAGAATTTCACCAAGGAAAGGTCATTTTTCTCAAGACAAAATGGTCATTTTTCTTTTCTGGGTATTGTTTGTTTTACATTTAAAAGCGGAGAATAAAATAATTTAATAACATCGCTTATCAATCACATGCTTAAAATCCACATGCATTGGAAAAGATTAAGTCCTCTCCCTCTTGAAAATGATTGGCTATTTTTGGCATTGCAGAGCTGAGAGTATTAGTTTGACCAAGGCAGGAATGTGTTCAAATTTGTTGTAAACCGTTGCGTCTTTAAAGGGCCCTGACGGGAAATTAATAAATACAATGCAATAAAATCCAATTCTGCGAAGAAACACAATTGTTAAATCATGCTTCTGTTGTTGCCGATGATGCAATGATTAATTTATTAATATTATTTTTTTTTTATTATTTGGTTTACTTGCAATCTTTTTAAGAACGCCCCCTTACGTTTTTATCAGTATTCACGAATCCTGCTTTAAAGAATAAAATTTAATAAATTTTGATTGAAGAAAGATTTGGTGTAGTTATTCCAAACAAAAGTTATTTTTAGGACAACCTGTACTCGAATTTACTTAGAGTACCCGGCCATAGCCAGCATAGCATGACAGTTTTTGAAGTAAATCTTGTCAGATATACAGGGCGACATTGATAAAACCCCAACGTGGCATGACACACAACCCAGAGATAAATGATGGGACCAATAAGTAACCAACCAAACAACATGGTGCATAATCAAATCTTGTGAGGATGTCAGAGCGAAGCGTCGAATTTCTAACCTTCTACGTCCACTCACTTGCTTTGAGTCTGTTGGCTTTGACTGCCCGATGTAGAAGAGTTTCACCCGTTTGACGACATACAACCTCATTTACGTTAGCACCCGCTTGAAGTAGCAGACGAGCTGAACTCAATGTGTTTTGGTTGATGCATTGGAACAAGGCGCTGGGGGAAAAAAGGAGGGAGGGGGAGGAGATAATAAAGGACTTTTTATATTGTAAAATCCGATAATTTATGTTGCTTTTGAGGTTTATAAGGGTCCTTTTATTAAGAATATCTTAAGACTCCAAGGCGGTGGCCGGAAACGAAGGGGGGCATTGTAACTGGTGGTCAAAGACTTATTTATAAAAGAAAGCAAAATAGGCGCTTTGAACGACGTAAATTTGCTACATTTTTACGCATAGCATTTACCCCCGGTTTCTCAAAGCTAAATGAATTTCATAATTTAGGTATAGATCTACGTGTAATAAATTCGGGTATCAGAGTCAGATCTTGACAGTATGCCAGAGAATTATTGTGCATGCAATGTAACGGCCCGCTAAGGAGCCTCACTAACAAGAACTGAGCATAGTGAAAGCACGCTGTATATAAACGCTGTTACTCTACTCTATATGAAAACATTTTTTTTCTTTCGAGTTTTTGATAATAAATTTAGAAAATTCATATCCATCGTAAACTGCAACGATATTACAAAGTATGCGAGGCTTCACGTGTGGTGATAATAAAATTATGATAT
Source organism: Aegires albopunctatus (assembly GCA_032466395.1). Classification (NCBI taxonomy): domain Eukaryota; kingdom Metazoa; phylum Mollusca; class Gastropoda; order Nudibranchia; family Aegiretidae; genus Aegires; species Aegires albopunctatus. The sequence goes on from JASKDV010252954.1 coordinate 14,366, forward strand.
AGACGCCAAAATAATAATGATTGCTGGGCCACTTTTGCCTCTAGCTTACTGTATTATTAAGATCTAGAAAAGAATTACTGTCTGGTTGGTTTATATATGATGATTATTTGCAATATGGTACATGTATAACATTTTATGTAAAACCATTTTTGCCCAAATCGTAATATTTCTCTTATAATTTATTTGTAGCATAAAAATAATAACCTACTAGCTATGTGTACGCCCTCCATGTTGTGTTAGAGTGACGTGAGTCACATAATGTACATTCGTATGAACACGATGTTAATAAAAAGGTCACATATATTTCTCTACAACCAAATCAGTCGGTCATTGTAAAGAAGCGTATAATCGGCACATTAATTCATTTGATCCTTTTCGTCCCACTAAAAGGGCAAACAATCTTTTGTTTCTCAGTGAATTCAGTTTTTAGACCCTTTGGTGTCGACCTACCGTTCCGCTCTACTGATTAATTTGATCTTTACGTCAAGCCACGTTCAGGTTACACAATGTAGAGTTTATATGAACCTTCTAACCTTTTTGCACGTCCAGAAAAATTGAGTCCACGTCTCTCTTTCGGAATAATACAATTATGATAAGATCTTACATAAACATGATACTAATGACATCTAATGATTCGTTTTCTCTTATTTATATAATTTTTCCTTCTCTTTATTTTGTCGTATCTAATATTCCCTTACAACAAGCCTACATAAATCTCAAATTTACCGTTACTTTTACCCAAATACTACTACAATTTCGATTTGGTTTGTTAATTCTATTTCCGTTTCTAGTTGGTCTCCGTCGAATCTATGGGAAAGTTCACGTGTTTACGTTTATAGACGCCCTACTTGGACTCTTCCTGTACACCTTCATACAGATTATTTAAAACAAAACAAAACAACAACAGGAGATCACATGGTATAAATTTATTTCGTGGTGAAAACAAACATATTTGAAATGCTAAACTTTTATTAAAGTTGCTTACAAAATCGATGTGACCATGGCAAATAATTTCGATGCCCTAAAACCTAGAAAAGTCTGTTGACACTTATCGAGAGGCTACTCTTAAGTCCGGCAGGTAGGCTTATAAGAAGATAATAATAGACCATTAATATCCTTAACTAAGAAAATTACTTCGCAACATCCCAAATAATCACTACATTAAATAGATCTGTTACGAACTCAGAACTCACCTTCGGCCCATGCCATTCTTGGCATTGACTTGTACGAAAAGTTTCAACAAAAATGTCAAACTGTCCACCCTCTCCCTGATGGCTGCTACGTGTAACAACGTGTTGCCATCTTTGTTGACGATGGTCGCCATCGGTTTCAGTAGCTCAGGCTGAATTGTCTTCAGTTCGTCGACCAATTCGTGATCCGTGCCATGCGTTGCCGTAGAAACGAGGCTGGTCACCTGTCGGTCCAATGAGTGCCACTGTTTTTGCATCATATCTGAATTGGCCTGATGTGCGGTGACTAGGCAAAAGACATGAAGAGGATGGTTTTAAGCTTTAGGACTTTCAATAGGCTTAATAGATTCGTGAAGGTAATATATATACGAATAATAACGATTTCATTTTATCGAAATAGGGTTCTGAAAACAAAAGCAAAAACTAAAACAGCACCAAGCACCACCAAATAAAACCCCCCCCGCGGGGGG
>JASKDV010253065.1:0-17318 GCA_032466395.1 Aegires albopunctatus
ACAGATATTTCTGTCAAATTACAAAAAAATTATGAAGTCATTACAGAATTTTGAATTTCTAACTAGGGAGGTCTGCCCTAGCCAGCCATTTCCCCTGACATGAATGAACCCCATCTTATGGGACATGAAAAGAACTCTGGCATCATTCAGCCGCTAACAGTAACACCGGCTTGTTGAGTTGCCTGGTGGTAGTGAATCCCACTTCACACACAACTCGGGTATCAATGAATAGGCTGTAAAGATGGCATTGTCCATGTCAAGAAAGAAAAAAAAAAAACTAGATAAAAGAAAGATTTGAGATTGTGCCCACTACACAGATAAAGTGGCAGATTTGTTAAGTTAGAATAACATAATTATAGTGGCAGAATATTCAAGGCTTTTCCTGGAAAAAATAGCTGCAAAATACAATATGTCATGTTGTGGGAATGACAATGAAACTAAAAGAGATCCCATCAATTCAAATTGAGTTTCATAAAAATACAAATTGAAATAATGAACTGCGTTGTGTCTTTGTGAAATTGTGTGTGTCTAACATGTCTCTCCTCATCCCTTGGTTGGTGCGGTGCGAGTGTATGACCTAGATGTCATTATGTGTGCAGCTAAGAAAAAGAGTGGTAAGTGTGCAAAGTTTGTATGAGTGTGCATGAGTGTGCATTGGGGTCGCTACAATGTAATGCTTGAATTTCAATCACAACAGCCCGTGTTAATATTGTCAATCAAGTTCACTAAATGAAATGTCAATGTCAATGTCAACAAGTGAGGTTAAACCATGACGGATTGAGTATGTGGCACATTCTTTCCTCTCAGGATCATTCTGTCACTGTGGTTGCAGCCTTACTGAGAGACCACTAACTTAATCAAAAGAAGGTTTCTGGAGGTCATCAACAAACCAGATATTTAGTTATGATTCAATCATGTTATGTTCAGCAATCGTCAATGAAAATGTTCAAATGTGAACTCTCAGTAAGGTCCTGATTACAGTAGCAGAATGATTCAGATTTTTTTAGGAAAATATATTTATATACTACATGCAACCAGTTACTCCATCATGGCTTAACTTCGCTCTTTGGCATGATTTAGTAGATTCGATAACAATGACAGTAACACGAGATGGTGTGAGTGAAAATCATGCATAACAAGGCAAATCGGTTACAGTTTTTTAACCAGTGAAATCTGCCTTTATTTTTCCATTTTAATTGAGGTCTTTCAAATTGACAGTCCAAATGAGTCAAATCTGCCATTTTATCTGCATAGCCATTGTTGTAAAGCGTCATGAGCATGGGATAGCTGTGACAGTTGATATGGGTGCAATATAACTAGCCTTAAATTTGTGTTTTGTTTTTATAAATCTGCAGCGATCATTAAAACTGAAGTAAACTTAAATTCAATCAATAAGGTCTGCAGATTAAAAACAAATAAAGAATACAAATAAATAGACAATAAAAAAAGGACGACCTAAATAAATTTACACATGAAAGTGTTTTAAAATAAATTTTTTTAATAAACACTAACATCAATATATTACAACACCAGGCAAACAGAACAATGCCAATCAAAATTCAACAAACCAAAATATTATCAGACTTAGTCAAATTTCTCAGTTTTTGACAAAGTTTTTATCTCATTGATGTGTTTGTCACTGCAGCTGCCCCTGTTGTATTCAGGATTTGTTATTATCCTTATAGATCAACATGCCCATATGCTTCTTATTTCCTTTTGTTGCATGTATGGTATTCCTTTATTATTCTGCAAGTAACATAAGCAGTAGAAGAAGATCATCCTTTGCAGACAGACAAAAAGGAAATAACAAATAAACGAACAGAATGTAGTTTTAGGGTTGTATTGTCATTACATTACATAAGATGGCAGGAAAACAAATTACAACAGAACAAAATCTGACAAGCATGACAATTATTGGAAGAAAAAAAAAAAAAAAAGGTCAAATGAAAAATAAAAACATTCACAGTCAGGCAACTGCCAGACTGAACTGATTTTAAGCCAAAAGCATAAATCGTGCACACGACGTATCATATGTAAGCCAGTCTGATGCACATACAAGAAGTTGTTGCTACTTTTCCAGATTCAGCCACATATTTCCTATGAACCATTTTAATTGAATACATGAACAAGTAACAGAGAGCAAAGTTTTGAGAGGCATTAGAAAAACAACTTTGGAATGAGAACTAATTCAAATTTCATAATTTACTGTGAGGGTAAAAATAAAATCCACCATGAAACAAAACATTTAAAATCAAAATTGAATTTTTTGTTTGGTCTCCTTATATGAGTAGAAACGGTGCTGTTGGTCTTCTTATATGAGTAGAAACGGTGCTGTTGGTCCCCTTACATAAGCAGTACAAAGTACTAAGTTAAACTTCTCAAAAAATTACATTTTTTCCATATTTAAAAACCATTTGCTAAAGGAAGATTGTTCTCAGCTTCAAAAGTTTTTTTCCATTGTGTATTCAATGCTCCTCTCAAGAATGACAATGTATATTTATGTACAAATTGTATAATACATGATTATTTTTTATGGAAAGAAATTATACACACATGAACATATGAATTGCAGCAATCATTTATCAATGACTCACTCTCATAAAATTTCTTTTAAAAAATGTCCTTATAGGAGATGGCTAGTTCTTAAATGTAAATTTTAACCGGAACTAAACAAAATTCTCATGTTGATCAATTATTTATTGTCATTTGTTCCAGACAAAAGAAATAGAAAGAAATGCCATGAAAAGTAAAGTTTCCCATACTCATTACTGAGCATAGAGGAAATCTGGAAGAGAGTCCCAATTTAAAAAAAAAAAATTAATGTACAGCTTCATGTGATAGCTTGCTATTTGCTTTCCATGCCGATCTAAACAGATCTAGCTACCCATTCATTTCTGTGTCAAAAGGGAAGCCACAAGAACAATTTTCAGGGGCTGATGGTTTGAACTTAGGGGTGCAGTTTGGCAGCTCAACACTCAACTGACTGACTGAGCAATATCATTAGGCTGCAAATGTTTAATTGTGTTGAGTTTTTATGTTGGTTTCCTTTTATGGGAATGGATTTTGGGGGAAAAGAATATTTCTCATGATGATTCGAGCTAAAAGGAATTTTAGTATAAAAAGGTCGTTGAAGATGAAAACATCATAATAATGTTTTGAAAGTTACTTTCATGTAATAGATAAGAATCAATAAAAGTTTCCCTTTTGGGAAACATCTTTAATGTGTTTCATTATATCATATTACCTTCCTTTGTTTTGCCCTGTTTTTTTCTACTACCTTTTGGCCTAAAAAAGATAAAATTATCATTGCATCTTGTTTTAGTATAAAGGTATTTAAAACTTTGATATCATGTTTTTGATCTAACACTTACTGATCTCACAAAAAGTCTAGTCTCATGTTCCATCTAATTGATATATATCATAATAATATAAAGGGAAATATATGTCAAAAGAATATCAATTTAGTCACTTTAAACGCAAGTCCTACTAGTACTATTGCATCATGGTTCCATTCATTTATAATTATATAATAAAAGAAAAATAATTATGAAAAGATTATCATATTTATTTGCTTGTCATAAAAGAACTTTACAAGACAGGCAAATGAAATGCATCTTTTACATGAATAAACATTTATGACCCTTGCATTCAAATGGTATAACAGTCAAAAAATTCAAATAACATGTACAAAGAAAAGAGATTTTTATAAAGTTACATGATACAGAATTCTCAAAAAATACACAGAGATATCAATTAAGTAATACAATTTATAAAATGAAATCAAAACAGATTTCAACATCCCTTTAAAAAAATGCACTCCAAATTGTTAGTCATGTTAGATGGTTAAAAATCTTTCGTCTGGGTTAAAGATACATAGCTTCTCAAGTATGATATTAATTTTATCTAATTAATTTCAAGTTGTGGAAAAGTTTCTTTTGAACACAGCATTTTATTATGGAATTTGGAATGTGTAAAATTTCAATTTATAATGCAATCATTAATTCTTTTAGCCAGGGGATATTTCTCCCAATAATTCAGGATAATTATTGCACATGAAATCAATACTTTGAAGACAGAATGTTTGTCCTTCATTTATCAATTAAGTAAACAAAGAAAAAAGAAAAGAGGTAGATTCACTATCAATGAATAAAAAACAAAAATTTTCACAGATTCTTACAGGTGATTAAGTACAATCTCAATTTATTTAGTCTGCATACAACAGCAACGAAAAAGGGAGGAAAATAGCAAAAAAAAAATTAAAAAAAAATATATACACGAATCAGGTTGATTCAGTGGCTCAAGCTTAAGTTTTGAAAGCTTGCTTCATTAATAGTTTTTGCTTAAGCACTTAATGTATCCCATAAGATATTCTGGAACAAATGATAATCAATGCATTTAAATTTACAGCACCCACTTATGTAATTTGCTAAGAATATCATCACTGCTTCTACATTCATAGAATTATAGGAACAACAGTAAAACAAAGATAATAAAGTTGAAAAGTCACACATATCTTATCAAATCACATACTTAGTTCTCACATCTTGGGCGTTAAATTTATTGAATGTCTTTGATTTAAATAAAGGAAGAGAAAACAGCCATATATGTATTTTAATTTTCCCTTTTACTTGTTAGTTCTTGTATCAAATTTTGGAAATGATATAAAGACTTTTAGTTTGAGATTTTATTTTGGTCAAGTCAAATTGAGGAAAACAAAAATGGAAGAATATGGCTAGTGATATACATCTCAAAAATAATATCTGATAAAAAGAAAAATTTATGATATCCATTCTAAAATGCACTATCTTTTATGCTTTTCCTTTAGCATGTATTTGTTTTGTAAGTTTACATTTGCATACCCTTTTACTTTTACCGTCAAAGTACATATCTTTGAAAAATTTTCTTGAATGATTTGAATAATTTATGAGCAAAGATAATCACCTCTTAATTACCAAAGACTCTTCTTATCTGAAAATAAGTTTTTATAAATGTGACCAGAAAAAGGCACAAAGTTTTTCACTCATACACATGAAGAAGCAGATATAGCTAAAAGGGAAGTTATGTGAAATTTAAAGAAAAACATTAATAAAAGCGAAAAACCCCAAAAAAAAACAGAAAAAAAAAGTAACAGGAGAAGGGCAAGTGTGCACAACATAATCACATGACAATCAAACTTTTCAATCAAACAAACTGACAAAGTATTTATAAACAATATTTATAAAATATATTAAAATTTCATCGTGAGATATGAAAGTCAAAAAAATAACCATCCATATCAAACAAGTTTGCATCGACATCGCATGTAACAAGAAAATAATCCTTACAATGATCGACCTTACAAAAGAGGAAGAGAAAGTTCAGAGAGTTATAGCAAATGGAAATTAAATAAACTTCCAGATAGACATAGTGTTAAACTTGTACATCAAATGTATGCTGGCAATGCTAAATTTCAGAAAAGCTTATGATAAAGTAACAGAGAGACATTGCTGCTAAAACTTACACAAAATTTAGTCTGTGTAAATAGGAAATGATGTATGCAAACAACAACCCATTGACAAAACTGTTTAGATTCAAGCAAGAAAGATAACTCCAATCTTAATATTTGTTTAACCAATATTGTGACTGAAGAAGTTATTTTTTTATATAATTATGATTGTACATATTATTTGTAATGCTTCAAATTACAATTACAATTTTTTTTTCATATAGACAGACATATTGAAAACAATTGAAAGAAAAAAAAATTTGCTCTTTTTTGCTGCAGAATTTTCTGCAATAGGCCTACAAAGAAATGGTTCATTATACGAAAATAATTGATCTTAATCTTATACTTGGGCAAAACAGAACAAAGGTGAAGAAAGATGTTGAGGTGAAAATACCATTGACGACCCATGCCTTACAAATAATAAATTGGAGAAGGGATTCAAACTGACTAAATCTAAAACCGAACAATGAAGGTAATAGAGTTTCATACAGACAAAGTAACAAATACCCATATATTAATGAACATACTCAAGCAGAAAAAGTATAGTCATGCCTCACATTCCAACCAATATATGAGAAAAGAAATGTTTAGTGATTCAGCACACATACGTAATATGCATAATCAAATAGATGTGTGTGGGAATATTGTGAGAGCGAGAATAGTAGTATACATTAACACAACCATTCAAATACTTGCTACCTTAATTTTATGAAAAGTAGCAATAAGCCTAGATATACATCTGAAAATGGATGTTAATAGCTTAGAACAAATGAGTTCATCTCATAGTCAAGCCATGTCCACTGTGGTCATATACTGAAAGGTATGCAAAACTTGTTCCATACCACCTGTAAATCTAGCTGCAAAGTGATATCTGACGTCTCCTCTGAGCTAAGAAGAGGAAAACTAGTAAGATAGACAATTAGGACACTGGGCTCACGATGCTGATGCAAGAATAAGTGAGGTCTCTATCAGCTTATCCTCTATGACCTACCTAAATGTAGAACTTATGGGGCTATCTTTAGAATTTAAGCTTTATCAATGATAAATGAATGCAATGATACTTGGAACAAGAAATAATTAATAAATTGAAACATTTTGAAAGATCATTTTCTTTCTTTTTTTCTTTTTAATCACAAACCATTGCATACCAGATGTGAAAAAAATATGAACAAACATAAAGAAAAGTAATCAAAGATTTGCCATTCAGGACATACAGGCCAAAGAGCTATGATAGTGGTATCATTGGGCCCATACAAACTATTCATAGTCAAGCGAGTATAAATGTAGGAAATAGTGATATAGTATGAGTCATATTTCAAGTTATTCAAAATTAAGAACAAAGGAATGCTTTGGAATGAATGGGGATTCAGAATTTAAAGCTCACTGGTTTAATATGAAACTAAATTTAAAAAAAAGTTATTTTCATCGAGAAATAATTACTTTTAAAAATTGTGACTGATATGCTATTGGCATTAGCTTATAAAGTTGACTTGCGGTTTGTCAAACATACAATTTTATCTTTAAACATACTTTGATAATTTAACAAATGCCACTTTATTAATTTAATTTAAAAAGAGAGAACTAGATAGAAATATTTGGAAGAGCAAGTTCCCCATTTCAGTAATTTAATCTTCTTCAAAGGTGATTTAGAATGCACACTGACACACACATAGCATAAAATCTTAACAAATTTCAAATATGTGTGTAGGAGGGAAGTGTTAAGTTAGCAGGAAAGGTGCATTTTAAGTATCTCTAAGAGAGTGAACGTATTTCAAATCTTATGATTTAAATAATGAAAGTATCATTTATATTTCATGAATGCAATCATTTCTTCACAAGGAAGGAATGGTTCTTAACTATGTAAGATGAATGCCAGAAAGAATGATCAAAGAGAAAAATTATAAAGATAATTTATAACATAATCATTCTATGGCATGAATTCCCAAATCAATGCCACTATCAAGGTACTTCTTACTTATGAGAAGCTGGATCCAATATTCAAGGACTAATTTAATCACTTATTTCACACGCGGGGCAGGGATGTGAACCATTGCTTGATTTCCTGTGATGTCAATGAATTCGCACTCTACTTGTTTAAATCTAAAGTCAAGAATGGACAATGATGACTTTGATGGACACATGAGCAGGTTGCTTGTTGGATCTCCAGAAACAATATGTCTGAACACAGGAGAAGGATGCCAAGGCTGAGATGGATATGATAGCTTTGATCCTAGGAAAGTGAAGAATGGAAATAAGCTTAAAAGAATTTGGGGAAATAATATCTAGAACAACAACTTGAGAAAAATGTATAATTCATTCAGATGGATAAAAATTGTTGTTTTTAAAGCATACCGCATCATAAAGTATTTAATTGAAAGTTATTAAAATTAAAGCCTGTTTAAATCCCTCAGATTGTTGAAAATGCTTGGCCAATGATCAAATGAAATCTAATTCAACCTTAAATAAAAAGAAGTAGAAATGTAACACACGAGAGAAGAAAAAAAGGATCATCATCATCATCAATCCTCTGAGTCTGAGCCTCACTGGGAGCATAAGGCACCTACAAGAGTCCTCCAGCTGGCCCTGTCTTGGGCAAGCCACCACAGTTAATGCCAGGTCTTTCCAGTTTCTTTCATTTCCTCTTCCATTATTCATCTCCATGTCCCGAGGGGACAGCCTCTGTTTCTCTTCCCTGGGGTCACCTAGGTCATGGCCTCGAGGGCCGCTATATTTTATAAGCTTTTCAATCATTTTTATCAACTATTTGTTTTTAACAATTAACTTACAACATTTGTCCAATCTGTCTACCGCGCATCATTTGAAAAAAATACAATCAGTACATCAATCAATAAACTTCTAACTGTTTAGTATAATAATAAAACATAATTTACCTTGCATTTTCTCCACTCTACCTGTAACCAAATTCATAATGATGACATCATCATCATCAGCAGAGGTCAAAATAAGGTCATAGCCATGATGGTAAACAGAGGGCATGAATGAAACATCACTGATACTGGCACTTACAGTCACTTCATACGTTGTCTCCATATCACCTACAAGACATATAAGAAAAAAATAATTTGCTTTTTGACATATAAAAACAATGATAAAAAAGAACGGATAACATAAGAAGTCATAACAAAACTAACAAATTGATATGTATATATTATCAATATGCATTTTTTCAGCCAGATTAGGGCATTTCCTAATTTACTTTCAGTTTTTGTAAAAGAAAATCCATTTTTTCTCTTAGGAAAAAAAAAGAGTGCCATAAAACATATGTTCAGGATTTTTTAACTAGGTTTGACAATTTACTTTTTATAAGTAATTGACTGAAGGTTAATTACATACTATTTCATTTACAAATTATCATACATGTGAAAGAATTGATCATTACTGTGAACATGAATTCAGTATCACAGTCAGAGTAGTGGTAAGATTTACTATATTATTTTGAAAAGTGTTTAGTCATAATTAAAATATTTTTGAAACGTACCTTCATTCGATACAGACACCACTACAACTTTTCCAGTGAACTTATCGACCGTTACCAGGTGGCGAGCATCAGGGGAGACAAGTGGTTGTCCAGGAAGTGTTGTGGTAGAGATGATGGCATCGGTGATGTAGTCCATCACTAGCTGAAGAGTGTGTTGGTCTGCTTCTGATACACATTGAATGATGATTCGACCAGCTGGTAAAAAGAAAAGTTCATTTATGTTATATATTTCGATAAGAAGAAATTTCTTTTTAAGAAAATCTTCATTTGTTATTTGTACTGAGCTTTGTCATTTTAAAATGAGCTATTTTTGAAATTCTATCTTACTTGTAAAACAATGAGCAAGAGAGTATTATTTGTACACAACAGTAGAAATAATTGATTGATTTCCTTTTGTTTCAATCCCTTGCTTAGGGTTCAACACTTGAAATATGTGCATAAAAATAGCAATACTATTGTTAATTTGATTGAAAAATAGTCTGACTAGAAACAATTGTCCAACAAAACAATAATCCAAAGAAATGGATAAGTTAAACAAGATAATAATAATAATAATAATAATAATAATAATAATAATAATAATAATAATAATAAAATACAAATAATAATAATAATAAAATACAAAAATTAAGCTAAAAACATTAACCATTTATACTGAAGAAAATCAATTACCCAGAGGGAGGAAAGCCAGATTTTGTGGCACACATCCATAATTACTGAGATCAATGGTCTTAGAGTAGCTCATATCCTCTAGACTGATTTTAGTCAAACTGTGCTTCCCATTGTGACTGACATAGCCATGGTCAAATTCATGGTAAAGGTCATTGGAAGGAGCGATGAAAAGATCTTTTACCTAGAGAGAAAGAGTATTCAAATAGGATTATAATTGAAATTCAGAGAGAGAATAAGTTACCACCATAACCAGAAACAGCCATTAGGCTACAGTTTTAGTCACAGAAAAATAAGACTGTTCAGGAAAGGAGAGTTCTACACTCAATCGATCATGGATTAGCTTGACTGACTGAGTGACTCAACAAAAGTCACACAAGCTCTCAGGAGTGATTTCATGAGGGATTGATTTTGTAACTACAGTCACATCTCTCTAATCCAAACATGTCCATTCCCAACTATTTATCAGGATTACAGAATCATCCGGAAAATAAAATTATTGGTCAAAGTCAAAGTGTACATCTTCGTCATTAGGCCTCAGTGCTAAGCCCATAGAATTCTAAGGCCCAGCCAACACCCTTTGTGGCTTGGTGCACCTTTGTTTTCATTATTCACATATGATCATTGTCTGGATAGGTGATCAATTAGCCCTGACGCAATGAATTAACTACTTGACGGGCATGATAAGGGCTGCTCACAAATTAGTGTCTCATGCATGAATTATAGATAAGGATTGCTTGCTCATCCACATGTGTCTATTGTCTGAATTGACTTTGTTATTGTTGCAGTCAATTGCCCCCGACGTAATATAGTTTATTGTGGCATTAAGGTAATCGGATGTGTTTGAAGACTGGTTTTGGATTACCGCATGTGGGAATGTAGAGTGAGAATGTTTGCATAATGGAAGCAAAAAATCTATTTATTGTTATACTTTGTTCCCAAATTAGGTGTTCTAGTCCGGAATCAAGACTTTCCATATTATACAGTACAAAATAATAAGAAAAGTTCAGTTTCCAGCTCATGTTTTTGGAATATGGAAACTTCCAGATAACAGAAATCTGGATTAGGGAGAGGTGACTATATTTTTGTCCAGAGAGGTCTGGAACATTCTGCCACCATGGCTAAGACATTTGTTACAAGCCTTTACTGATAGCTCCCTATCATTAACCGTTTATCAATATTGATTTGTTATGTAACTAACAACTAGAAATAAAGAAATTCCAAGGCACACATGAATTTGAGAAAAACAATTATTGATTCAATTCATTCCATTTAATTCTTTAGAAAAGATATATTTTAAAGGGATACATTCCATCATTTACATAAGAAAACTTAATATGCCTGATTTGCAATTTATTATTATTTTAACTGTTAATATTATCTTTATCATCATCACCATCATCATTATTACTACTATTATTATCATTGTTATTATTACTATTATCATCATTAATTTCAATATTTTTATTATCATCTTCGTCATCAGTATTATTTTATTATCAATATTTCAAATAAAGATATAATGTTCTAGACTTGGTTAAAATTACTGTCTATCCAAAAAACATACTGTATCAAAGTGGTTCCCAACAGGACGAGTGTGGACAGCGCGATGTTGAATGTGCTGACTTGCATCTCGTATAACAACAATTGTTTTGCCATTATTTGGAGAGTCCTCTCTGTGACACAGAACCCAAACTTGGTCCAAATGAGGCACATAGAGCAATTTCTCGGGGTTGTGATCTGTGTCAATGACCTAGAATAGAAATTCAAATTGATTTGAGAACAACCTTCATCAACAGGAAAATATATCACTAAACATTGTGAAGATAATATTATAAATTATAATTCACAAAGAAGTAAAATTTAAAATAAGGATTAATGATCTATCTGAAATTTCTTTTGTTGAATACAGACCCAATTATAGAACTACAGACGTAAGATGGAATAAAACAACACAAAAGAACACAAATAGCTATGGTATGATAAAAATAAAAATACAATCACAAGTACAGAAAGTTTCTCTGAATCTGAGGTTCAACTGAATGGAAAAAAGATGACTAATATAAGAAAAAGAGTCTTTTAGACATTTTCTAAGTAAGTAAGTAAGGTGTTTTTTATTGTATTGTTCGTTCATTGCATGGGAAGAAGACCATAACTATTGATTTGTTGGCAAGATGTGTTTTTGAAAGTGGCTATTAAGGCTAATTAACATTTTGCTACAAATTGGAAATACATAACTCAACATTGTCGAAACAGTGTTCATCCTCTTTTTATGAGCTACTTATTTCCTCTGGCATTCCTTTATACAGCATTTCTCAATTATCTTTGTTCCAAGAAAGGCAAGGTTTCTGTCTGGTCTTTTCTAGGAGAAGTCTCCAATTGGGATGTTAATACAATTCAGGGACTTTAGGGAGCATTTAAGACTAGCTTTAAAATGTTTCTTTTGCCAAATAACAAACCACTCCCCTATGTCTATGCTCCCTAGAATACATTGTAGTTGTTAGGAGATATGCATATCTGATATGTGACAAAGATAGCCAGCCCATTTTATTTGGGAGCATAGGACCATGCTGTGTACAGAAGGGAGGTTTGCCCTCATCAGAGTTTTGTGCCCATATGCGAAATAAATTCATTAAACTCGGTTTACACAATTGTTTTAATGTGCTTGTCCCAGATTTTCAGTGTCTGACCAAGTCTTGACTGACTGCCAAAGAGGATTTTCCATTGTTGCAAATTCGTTGTGTGCGCCCATGCTCCAGTTCACCGAAGGCAGAAAAAGTCTCGAAAAGGTGTGATTAAGACAGTTGAACCATCCTACCTCGGTCATGCAAACAAGATCAAAGATGCCAGATGGCCCTTAGCCGCTGCCCTGAACCTTAGCACTGATTTCAAAATGATGCAAATGCGCGATTTTTACTAAAAGGTAGGAGTTGGCGTTAAAGTGTGAAATGGTGAGAAAGCACAAAAGTGGTAGTTTAACGCAAGAGATAATTTCCGAAGTGTGGTCAATACAGATGGCGGCACTGAAGAAGACATCAAAATGTGCATCATGATATAGCCAGGAACACTTTTAGAACTCTCTGGTCAATTTGGACATCTTCAACACAATCAACAAATAACAAAATCAGAATATTTAACACCAATGTCAAGTCAGTTTTACTGTACAGTTCGGAAACCTTGAGGACCACGAACAGCAGCATGAATAGATTGCAGTCCTTTACCAATAGATGCCTTAGATATATCCTGAAAGTCAGATGGCCGGACACCATATCAAAAGATGAATTGTGGAAAAGCACTTGTCAAATCCCAATCAACATCCAAATTAAAAGGGTGAAGCGGGGATGGATTGGGCATACACTGAGAAAACCGCAGTCAAACATAACGAGAGAGCCTAGAATGGAACCCTCAGGGAAGGCGCAAAGGAAGTCGACCTAAACAAACAAGATGGCGAAGTGCAGAAGCGGAAATAAAAGCCTCTGGGTGGACATGGCTGGAACTGAGAATGGTTGCCCAAGACAGTGTTAGATGGAGGAGTGTTGCTGAGACCCTATGTTTCTACGGGCATTCACAGGCATAAGTAAGTCAAGATAATTTCCAATGTCTTGATTGGATGATTAAAATCTCATAAATATTCTGATCAAAGATAAAATGCTCCTTGCCCCTAAATTTTGGCTCCTGAGGTTTCAGACAATGATTTCTTTAACCGAGTTCAACGAAATTATTTTGCATACAGGCACTGGTGTCTGGTAATTTGTCCTACCATGTTATGTAAAGAAGTTTCCTCAGGCAAGTCTTTTGGAAATGGTATAGCAAGTAAGTAAATAAGCAAGCAAGCAAGTAAGTAAATAGGTAAAAAGGTAAGTAAGTAAACAAATAAGCAAGTAAAAGAATAAATAAGCAAAAAGGTAAATAAGCAAGTAAGAAGTAAGTAAATCAGTAAAAAGGTAAGCAAGTAAGAGTAAGTAAATCAATAAAAAGGTTAGCAAGTAAGTAGTAAGTAAATCAGTAGAAAGGTAAGCAAGTAAGTAAGTAAATCAGTAAAAAGGTAAGCAAGTAAGTAAGTAAATCAGTAAAATGGTAAGCAAAAAAAGTAGTAAATAAATCGGTAAAAAGGTAAGCAAGTAAGTAGTAGGTAAATCGGTTTTAAGGTAAGCAAGTAAGTAGTAGGTAAATCGGTAAAAAGGTAAGCAAGTAAGTAGTAAGTAAATCGGTAAAAAGGTAAGCAAGTAAGTAGTAAATAAATCGGTAAAAAGGTAAGCAAGTGAGTAGTATGTAAATCAGTTAAAAGGTAAGCAAGTAAGTAGTAGGTAAATCGGTAAAAAGATAAGTAAGTAAGTAAGTAAATCAGTAAAAAAGTAAGCAAGTAAGTAAGGAAGCAAGTCTGAAAGGGACCTAATTACATGAAAATGGTGTATATAAGTATATATAATAAAAATATAAGTAATAAAATGAGTGTGTGGGATAAATGTAGAAATGTACAAACATTAATACATTGATTTAATGGTTGATGCAATTCTTCATTCCTACTTCTTCTTCTTCTTCTTCTTCAATAAAGTCTAAGTGACAAAACTACATTAAAGTATTATCGTCGATATGCAAACCATATCCCCCTCCCCCACCTCCCATCACCAAAAAAACAAAAAACAACAAAAACAACAAAAACCAATAACAATCCAAAAACAAAAAAAAACCCCACCTATATTTGAAGTATTAGATGTTAGTAATAACTAAATCATTGTATGAAGATCTAAGTGTTTCCTAGTGTAGCCCATGTTCAATTGTATCAAAACTTTTGCTACTTCTAAATATCTAGATTCAATTTTTTCCACAATATTGCGATGCTAGGGAAGCATCATGCAGCTGTCCATTCACTTCTCTTCTAAACAATTCTTACTTGCAGTGGATTCCAATAATGAGCGGCTTCCATCACCAAAATTCGGTTTTGATCTGGCTGGCTGACATAGATAAATTCAGATCCAACTTTCACTGCATCAGCCCACTGGCATCTCTGTCCCTTCTTGCAAAGAGTTAAGGGCACATCCATGGCATCAGGGATGAATTTAAAATTGCCAAAGTCGTTGGGTACAACTCTCCTGGCTAAGCAAGTTGATGGGTCATAGATCTTAATGCCAGCATCATGGAATACAATAAATGAACCCTCTTTTGGTTGCATTTCTCTGTCTAAGATTTAAGAAAATAAATTGAAAGGAAATAAAGTATCACAGAATGCTGTAAAAATCATTGAGAAAAATTTCACATCCTATAATAATAAAATACCAAAAAAAGTTTTTTTTATATACCAAAGATATTACAAGTCAGTGACAATACTTTGATAAGAAAGATCTTTTGGTCTGAGAAAAATTACCGTGGAAAAGACCAACAAAATAGTGAAAATTCGTCCACAAGCTTAAACACTAAATACGATTATTCCTAAAAAAAATACAGAATTTCAAAATAAACAGTGATGTTATGCTCATACTTTGCAATTGAATGTGATAGGATAAACTATAGTGATAGGCTAAGAAGTCTTGAGATTTCATTGTAATTTACAGCTTAACCAAAAAGAAGCTCAGGCACATTTAAAACGGAGTTTCCGGTATGATCTGACCACACGCACGTCTTATAATTTGGTCTAGCGCTTGTCAATGGCAGCCGTCTGACGCGCGCCAGGCCAACATCTTGAGAAACACCTTGACTTCTTAAATTGGTAATATCCGGTTGTTTTCCTTACTAACGAAAGTAGTTTTGAATGGATAGTATTTTAAGATTGCAGCCAATGAGATTGCAAGTTTTATTTACCTCGGAGCTCTCCCCGCTGATTTGTTATACATTGATAAAGAGAAGCTATTTCACCATGTTTTGGTTCAACACACTGTGTGACCTAGATTTTTTTATTGTGAGTTGAGGCCAAGCTCGCGCTGAGGCAATGCTACAGCTATGACATAGCGAGTTTTTCTTTGCTTAAGGACATAACTTCCATGAAAATCAGCTTTAGGCTGACTTACCATAAGAAGAAGTTGGGGGCAGAATGTTTACAGTAACTTTCTTTTCAGTTGTGCCAGCTTGGTTGTGTGCGCTGCACGTATAGCTTCCATTGTCTTTACCATACTCAGCATTATGAATTATGATGTGGTCTTGGCCATCTGAAGAGATTGGAAATTTGAAAGGTGATTGATTTGCTATTTACGCAACCAAATATGAAAATCAGAATGATAATATTATCTGTAAATACATTGTTAAACCTTAAAAAATAAAGTTTTCACAATCATAATTCACTGCTACCATTTGAAATGATTCTGCACAACAAAAATACTTATAAATAACTTAAGAAATTGGACAGAGTATATTGCAAATAATAAACACATAATAATTTGTGTTGAGGCTATAAAAAGCTCTTTAAGAAAAACACTTTCTTCCCATAGCTTTTAACAAATTTCTCTTTTGTTACAATAAAATAATTTAAATCATTAGAGCTTAAAAAAAATGTATATTAATATAAATAAATCTTTAATTGGGAAAAGAACTAAAACCGGATTCTTACGGAAAATGACAACACGCTCTGTATTGTGCATGTCTTTCCCCTCATATTTCCAGGTAACTTTAGGTTCAGGAACACCTTCAACATGACATCTAAGCACAATGTCAGAACCATGAACAATTGTCTGAGTGATAGGGCTCAGTTGAACTACAGGGATAGCTGTAAAAAGAATATACGAAAGACACATGTGAAATGCTCTTACACTTAATATAATTAATTGTGCCATTTACTCATCTTTTGTCTAAACAAGGCATAGGAAAAGTTTTTCAGATGACAGGATAAATGTGACATTGTGGTCGAGTGGTTAGCGAGGTCGGCTTTCAATTGACAGGTTGTGAGTTCGATTCCTGCTGGTGCTAGGTCTGACGTTGAGACCTTGGGAAAGTCCTTTTACACGCATTTTCATCACCCGCTCAGGTGTAAAAAGAGTACAGGAGGCTAGATGACTGAGTGTATAATGGCATTTCACAGTAACATGGAGGTTCTGAGTTTGCATCCCACTTCAGCATCTAGTATTATTCTTGGGCAAGTTGATTTACCCCAATCGCCCTGGTGGCGCTGCTCTGCGGCCGACGTTAGGCTTCTCTCGGTCTTTTCTCGAGAAAAGCTCTATATGCTCTAGAGGACAATAAAGGCTTTATTTTTTTTATTTAAAGAAAAATCTGAATATGATCATTTGGGCAGGACCTCTAATTGACAATCCACGTTTATATTAATACTTACTTTGAACACTAAGTCTATGGATTTGTACTTCAGTTTCATCCTCTGCATTCATACAGGTGAAATTACCAATGTGATGAACACCCAGCTCACTCATAAACAAAGCACCATCATCAAAAATCTGAAATAATATTATGAGAAAGGTCGGCTTTTAAAAAATACACTACATTCCTTCTGCAACTCTGTATTTAATATAATAGTATTTTGATTTGAATGGTGCAAAAAATAAAAAAATAATTATATTGTATTCCAAAATGATGGGAAAAGTGAATAAGATTGTACAAGACATATATAGTGAGAGAATTCTTGTTGATGGAAATAGGAAATCGTTAACAACAATAATAATAATAATAATAATAATAATAATAATAATAATAATAATAATAATAATAATAATAATAATAATA
>JASKDV010253176.1:0-27137 GCA_032466395.1 Aegires albopunctatus
TTATTTTGTTTTGATTTTATGTATCTCTTTTAGAAATGTCATCTTTATTTTGTATTTTGATTTTATGTATCTCTTTTTGAAATGTCATCTTTATTTTGTTTTGATTTTATGTATCTCTTTTAGAAATGTCATCTTTATTTTGTATTTTGATTTTATGTATCTCTTTTTGAAATGTCATCTTTATTTTGTTTTGATTTTATGTATCTCTTTTAGAAATGTCATCTTTATTTTGTATTTTGATTTTATGTATCTCTTTTAGAAATGTCATCTTTATTTTGTTTTGATTTTATGTATCTCTTTTAGAAATGTCATCTTTATTTTGTGTTTTGATTATAGGTATCTCTTTTAAAAATGTCATCTTTATTTTGTTTTGATTTTATGTATCTTTTTTAGAAATGTCATCTTTTATTTTCTTTGAATGAGAGTGGTGTGAACCAAGAGAAGACCTACTTTTAAAAGAATGACTTGAAAGACTAAAACTACATTAAAACGTTGCTCTACTTTTGCATTTGAAATGAAGTGTTACAGAAAGATACTAAGGATCCCCTGGATAGCAAAAGAAAGCAATGGAAACATAAGGGAAACGCTAAACATCGAGGAGCTCTTACTGATAAGAATCACAAAGAAACGGAAATTGTCTTGTTTTGGCAATCTTAAAAGACATGACACCTTGGAAAGATTGTTTTTAGAAGGCAAGATGGAGGGCAGGCAAAAGCGTGGAAGACCTCGAAGGAGATGGACGCAGGACATAGCAGAATGGATGGGCAACACAGTAACAGAAATAGGAAGAATGGCAGAGGACAGGAACTTGTTTCAAACAGCAGTGAGGAAGGCTACGTCCGGGAAGGATATGCCATGAAGAAGAATACCCTTACAAACCTTCTTCTCAGATGTATTGATGCTGTCTCTCCTCTGAGTAAGCAGGAAAAGTCAAGATCTGAGGGGAAGGAAGTGTGCCTGGGAAACCACACTTTCTGAAAATACATTGCCCAGGCGCAGTGCAATATGCTGCATCCATGGTCAGATCTGACCGGCGGAGGCCTACACATGTATGTGTATACATATAGGTTCCACTACAAATGTCATTACGCTTATGGTTATAATTTTCCTACTTCTTAATGATTTCTTTTTTCTATTCATAAAGTATGAGTGAGTGAGTATATTGATGTGCATGCGCTTTTTAATTTTTACAAGTCAACCACAATATGATTGCCATTGAAAATGTGTTCATATTTTTCATACTTTAAATTATATCATGTGAATGTGATTACCTGGTATATCTATTATATCACACTCATTTGTGTACAGTTGTTCATGGGATGTGATTATTTCAATACCTTTAAAGATGCTGTGAAGATTAACAATTTATTAACAGGTATTACACTATTTAGTAATGCCCAAGATAATTTTTATCTTATAAAACAAAATTGATAACCAAGCCCAGTCTTTCTTTTCTCCTTTTATTGAATAGTTGATATCATTCAAACTCACATTCAATTCCATGCTCATAGGGCTTTATAAAGTATTATAAAGTGTTGTGTGCATCATGGTAGACATTTGGGCTGGTAATCAAAAGGTCCCAGGTTTGAATCCCGGTTGGGCATGATGTTGAGTTCTTGGGAAAGACTGTACACATGCATTTCCTCACCGTACCCTGGTGTAAAATGGGTTACCCGACTATAGGTAAAGGAAGATCTTGTCAGTATGCTAGAGTGAAGTGCCCGGGAGGTTGAAAAGGATATTGGTTTGCAATGGCCTGCCAGGGAAACTCTGTAATGTACATTGAGCACATTTAGGGGGAATGCGCTATATTAGAATGCTCTTTATTTTATATCCTCCCCTGACATTTATAGTAAAGAATGCGTAGGGCAAGAATTGTCTGAGCCCATTTTGATACAGACAATGTAGTCTAATGGAGGAACACATTTACACATGAGTCATGTGAGGTAAACAAGACAGATGTCTTACCCACGGCCACATTACTAATGCCCTATGATTACTAAGAAATTTTGCCTCAAGTGGGATTCAATTCCTTCACATCACCTTGAATGAATACTGATAGAGTTTTCTTGCGTTTGAACTGTGTTAACCACAAGGTCACCGACACCATTTTAAACACAAGTTTCAAGTTGAAACATTAAAAACATATATCAGATACATGTACATAGTCATAGCTATTAAGTAAGATCACAGTCACAGAAAATGGTCAATGGCTGCATCTATGACTACCCCTTCTCATGCTCAGTAGAGCGGATTGGGTCAACCGACTATCCCAGACAAAGGCCATATTAGCATCTTCAAAGGGAAGAATTCTTCTTAGTTATGTCTAGTCAAGGGACAAATGTATTGTCTCTGCAGGTAAGATAAGGCAACACCCGACCATATCATAAGCATTGTAGGCCTACACTTTATATCCTTTGTACAGATTTATTGAGAGTGGAAAGTGAGGTAACAGAAGTTGAGTGGTCATTCATGTTGCCATTGAGATGGACAGTGTTATTGGAAGCCCGTTAATGTAAAGGAAAAATCCAAGGGTGTCCCAGAATAATGGCTATAAGTACAGTGGAAGTTATCGAGAGGTGACGTTAAGATAGCTCTAATTGTACTCTGAAGTCAACATTGACATTACAATATATGTATGATAAATCACAGAACGCTTTTTAATTTGTAAAATTTATTATTAATTGTCAGCAGAATAGATGTATTGTTAAACATGTGCAAAATACATTATATTTACATAATTAGGTATTTTGATTCTGTCTCCTATGAGATGGGAGAAAGACAATTTAAGCATCTCTTACTGAGGTACATAATTGTCTGGATAGTTGACTACAATACCAGGAGGACAGTTGACAATTGAGCAACATTTTCCTTGTGGTGCTGGCAACATTTTGCATTCTGATGGCAGGTTGTTGAAAACAAGACATCTGAAATATGAATAAATGTAAAATTATATTACGCCTCAAAAATAATGCATAACATATGCTTAACTGATATGTCTATAATCATTCTGAATCTGTCAACATACATTTCTTGACACTGACCGCTTTGTATCCTTGAAAGAAAAATCTTGGTGAAAGTGTAAGGCTACTCATATCTACATTTGAAAGAATAGCAGTCCTTTTTACGATAAAATGTGCACATCGGCCAGTACACAAGGGATAATCATATTTCACATCAGATGTTGTTAGCCTTAGGCTCTCCCATGTCTTTTTAACCTTATGATTTGACCTTTTTGATGACCTGACTTAGAACAAATAGATATCGCTATAAACTAAATAAAAGTAAAAGGAGAACTAGGAACTCAGACAGTCAGACATATCAACAACCCTGCCTCTAAAAATGATTGCCATAGGCATTCTTTCTTCCCAAGCACTGAGAGATTGTGGAATAAATTATATCCAGATTTTAGAAGTTGCAAAAGTGTTGATACTCTTAAACATAGGTTGCAACATGAAATACTTAATCTTCATACAATTAGTTGGCTAACATAATACTTAATATCTAATACTTCAATTATAGAGTTGTTTTTTGTTTTGTTTTGTTTTGTTTTTTTTGCTTGGCATATTGACAGTAATACCCAACCTAGTTGAGTTTGTCAGTTTATTTGAACATTAATAATAAAATATCTACATTGGTCTTTTGTCTTCTGATCATTTCAACCGCATATACTTCTTAAGTCTATTATTGGGAATTATCCAATGGAAAATGAGTTAAAGTAAAGAAAACTCCGAACAAACTTCTTGAACCTGAATAACATCCCCTAGGTTGTGCCTCAAAGTGAGGTTCAGCAAAGTGAAATGGGGTTCAACATGTTGAAAATGCTTTTTAAATTGGAGGACATTTATCTGTACCTATTTTTCAATTTCAATTTCTTAGGCAGTAAGGGCAGTGTATGAATTTGATATGTTCTAGTGTTTAGGAATTAACACGTCAAAATGGCAACTTATGTCCAAATGTCACATATATAAAATAGATCTAGTTAGATATGTGATTAAATGAACTCTTTCTGTGAGAAGAGATTTGTGCTTCAACTTTTCAATAATTAGGCATTGAGACTGGAAATTTTTTAGATCTACATTAATTTAGTGGCTTAGTATTATAAGGTACATGATGAGGTTAGTCATAAATCAATCAGATCCAAAGATTAAAAAATATTTTCAATATATTTTCCTAAACGGTTATTTTTAACTTGTCAAATAATGACACTGAGGAAAAAATAATCAGATAGAGAAAGTAGTTCTAGATACAATCTATGCATCAAAAATGGAGGAACACAAATTAGATGATTTTCATAGAAAACAAGCTAAGAAGAGTAGAGTTTTAGGCATACTCAACAAAAAGGTAAAATAAATTGCTGTACAAAAAGTGCTAAGAAACCCCACTTTCTATTCAGAGAATAGGAAGCGAGATGGAGACTTTTTTGGCATTATATTTTAAGAAGAAACCCTGTAATCCCCGCAAACAAGGCAATTCACCACCAATAACAAAGGAAGAAAAGGCCAACCAATAACATCTCTACCAGACTTCTTAAACAATAACCTAAAATGACTACTAGACAACATAATAAAATGAACATCATTAAAAGCCTTGGGAATACTGAAAGATATCACTCAGAAAGGAATGGTCTGCCATTGTAATAGAAAAGTTTGAAGCTGGGAGGTCTGATGACCGTGCTAGCAAAAGACACCAAGTCAAGTAAATCTCATGTGTGTTGTTAATGTTCCAGAAATAGCATGTATCAAAATTGTCCAGGGGCTGGAGATTAAACAAATGTTTGAGAGCAAAAGGGGAGGTACAGGAGAGCAGTATGGCCGGACAAGAAATAAGAAATCAAATACTGGTAGGTGTCTGGAGGCAATTAGATTTGTTGACATTATATGTGACGTGTTAAATATACTTTATAGCCTGTTTCCCTGGAAAATGGGCATCGAGGAAATCTCAAATTCAGAGAAAGTTCAAATAAATATTGGAGGTTATGAACATTTTGAGATTACCTTGCTGGGAAACATAAGTAATCCTAGATAATGTTATCATCTATCATAAACATAAACGATCTTAATAAAATATGGTTGTTCATCTTACATCTAGAAATGATATTGTTATTCATCCAAACAACATCATAACACAACAATAGGTTATGCAGGTATGATGAAAAATTGTGACTCACTTGGCAGCACATTGATAAAATCCATGAGAAGCATCTACACATTTACAATGATAATCACATGCATCTTCCCATTCTTGGTCTTGGCCATAAAAACTACCCTTGTAGTAGCAACCACCTGGATAGTGCAAAATTTGGAATCAAACAGGTTTCAGGGTAAAGAGAAATTTTATATATGAGGTGTATATATATAACTCTGTAAAGCACATTGAGCACATTTAGGGGGAATACGCTATATAAGATCGCTCTTTAATATATATCAGATATAAATAATATATAATATATTATATTCATGTTAAATCTTTTTCTTGATTTTGGGTCCATGACTATTTTTACTCTATTCCACATAAAAGCAGTGGGCAACCTAATTGACCAGTAAAATGTTCATAGAAAGTATTTAGTCTTAGGAGAATTAGTTCCAATTAAGCAGCTGTACCAATTATCCATTTTTCCAAATATGGGCTTGTACTGTAAAAAGTAAATATCTGTAACTTGTATATCAAGTTGATTATTTCTCTTAAATTCATGAAGAAAATTACCTGTAGATCCTATAGGGCCAGGGCATACCACCTTTCCACAGCACTGATTTGGTTTTTTCTCAATGTGGCATCCATTGGGAAGATTCCTGATCTTTGGACACCTAAAGATGTTGCAGCAAGAGGGAGATTGGAACATTTTAGATTGAACTCTTTGGCATTGTTTGTAAAGAAAAAGTGCAATTCCTTTAAGAGTTTGTTACCATTTCTTTAACATAAAGAGAAACATATTAATGATACTATATATCTGTGAGGCGTAGTGGTAGAGTGGATAAGAGTGCCAGGCTGCAAGTGATTGAGCGGCCCAGGTTCGAATCCCGCTTTGACCAATGTGTTATTTCCTTGAGCAAGAAAATTTACTCCGATTGCTCCACTCGACTCAGGTGTATAAATGAGTACCAATTTTATGATCGGGGGGAGCAGGGTGCTGTACTAACTACGACGACCAACAATGACTTGTGGAATTTATTGTATTTATTTAGTTTCATCATTATGTATAATTATTATTGTATTATTTGATGAATGTATGTACGATTGATTTCATAACATGTATGCCATTGTAAAACAATTTCCACATGTGGATGAAAATAAAGAAAGTTTATTTTTATTTTAAAAAATCTTTATATCCCATCTTGGACGGGGACAGGATATTAATTTGTCACATGATGACTCCCACAATCTCACTGGCTGGAATGCAGAAACTTGAATCTTTCCAATGGAATCAAAACATAGATTATCACTGCTACTTATAACCAGGTCCCCTTGTATTCAACATGTCAAAATGGACAAGCCCTTATGCTATTGAATCAAGTTATAATTGTTCAATGAAACCCCATTATACTACTACCCAGCCAGTTTACCTCCAAACCCGCCTGCTACCAGCCTTTGGCCTAAGTACATGGATACAGATTCAACCATATGAAAGTCTTCCTTTGTCTCATTATGCTGCCTACTGCCATCTACCAATGTTAGGCAAGAATATTTTTTAATAGTCAACAAAAGATTAATTGATGTACTGCCAATGTTGACAGTGAGTAGAAAAAAAAAATACCACTGATAGTACACATTACCAAAAATAAATCAAACCATGGTTTGATGCCCCATCCTCTATACCAGATGTTTGCAGTACCGATATATCAACATTTCACTGTATTTAGAACTTATAAGCATCTGTTACCATACATAAACAAAGGATTATTCTTTAGTGCTTAACCCACATTCCTATTACTTAATTGCGATCCTTTAATTTCATGCCTCACAATCCCAATATATCAGTATTTACTAAATGAACATATCTCCCCCCTAAAAGTCTCTATTCATAAATGAAAAAAAAAAAGTCACAACAGACAATTGGATGAACAAAATCACACCTGATCCCTTGTTTAATCGTTGTCTTTGAATATTATATCTCCATATAGGTCTTTTGTCCAGTTAAGCTTATGATGTAAGGATTGAAAGGGTATTACATAATGACAATCTCTCTAAATTTCCCTCCCCTATTTTGTCAAATAAAAGAAATGGAATAAAATGCTTGAAATAATGCTTACAAATCTTCACATTTGTAGAAGCCAACAGTCTCATCTACACAAGTACAATTCAAATCACAACCATCTTGCCAGACATCACCAGTTCTGTAAGACTTGTTATTGTACAAGCACACAGCTGGAAAAACAAAACAAGAAAAATATTGAGAACGTCTTATATACGTTATCCTCATTATTATCACCATAATAATCATGAGCAATATGTAATATACTGTATAGTACTACTTTTAAAAGTAAGTATCCACTTTGTTGTTTGTTCTTCATTTCAATATGTCCCAAATTGTAGGTACATGTAGTAAATATTTGATAATTTGTGGTAACATGATTGTTAGATTGATGTACAGCAAATTTTTAAAATTATTGAATTGGAAATGGAGTGTTGCAAAATGGCCAAGTGAGAAAAAAGTGGGAAACAATAATCGATTTGAGAAAAAGGCAGCCTTGGATAGTGAAAGTTCAACAGGAAGTAAAAAGAATACAATTATTGAGTCAAATTATAGCATTACATTATTTACTTTACATTAACGGTTTCAGATTTATTGGACGATATCTAACGATTGCAAGTAAAATGTAAATTTGGAAAAAATTAACTACAATATGAATGGAATAATCAAATCTAGTTCTTCGTGTAATCACATTTAGAAGTAGTCAAATTTATCACTCTTCAACGCATGGATGATGTCAAGGCTGCCACTATATCTTCAGAAATATTATTCCAAATGACAGGTAACCAATCAACAACAATTTACCGGAATCTCTGCATTGATCCTGTTTCCTTACTTTTTTTCTCATGATGTCCTACAAGTGTTAAATTAGGTTCTTGTTAGGGGATATGGCTGACCAAGGACTCATAATGTTAAAAACTGTCTTATAATAATAATCATAATAATAATACGCACTTATAAAGCGCCAATATCCATTGCAAAAATGCTCATCGAGTCTTCCAAACATGCAACAGTTGTGCAAGCTCGATGAGCAGATGTATTGTTATGTTAAAACATCATGCTTCTATAGGCATGATCCCAGAAGAATGGGATAACATGAGGAGCAAGAATGCTCAATGAGCACCAACTCTGTTTTCCCTTCACCAATAATTCCTCCCCAAACCATAACAGAACAGCATCTCAGATTGACAATTAAAAAACCCCTAGCATTATCAGTAAACTGTTCCCTTCTTCAACAATAACATTGAATGCTCTGTCCTGGATATCAACCTCAAAGATTTGTCAGTGAACACCACTTGATCCCATATCTTCATATTCCATCGCAAATGTTGCCATGCCCATTGAAACTGTGCATCTTTATGATGCTGCTATAATTTAGGCCTATCTGCTAGCCTGTATCATTTGAGAACATGACCTAGCAGCTGATGCCCAACATAAGAACTGCTAATAACAATTTCTAGTTGACCTTTCAATTCAGATGGTGTCAGAAATCTGTCAGTCTCATGAATTGTTAGCAGATGCTCATCTTCTTCTTGCGAGGCACTCTTAACTGTATCAACTGTTTTTATTGTTGGAATCTAATGGTGCCATAATGCACTGCTTTGTCTGAAGGCGGCATTTTCTTAATTCAATAAATTAGGAATTCAAAGAATTGATGTAGCTTTAACAAAACATTCATGGTGAATGCATTCATTAATAAATACTAATGTATAATGTATATAATCTCTCTAAAACTGTATATCATTGATATGTTAACCTCAAAGGATTTCATCACCATAATAAAAACTTAGCGTATACATTATTTTGAACACTTGTATAATAACAATGATTTTCATCACATACCAACTACCAGTGCAATATTTCTTCCTGAGCAGGAAATTGTTCTATTTCTTTACAAAATCTGATAAAAATCTTAATTTGTGTAATGTGAAAATTCTACAGTTTTACAACCCTAAAACTAAGAGTAAAGGAATTTTGAAGAAAATAAGAGAGCTTCTCAATGTTTTCAAACTGTCCATCCTCTTTTCTTCTTCCATATAAATTCTTCCACCCTTCTCACCCTTTACACACAACCACAGATGAAAAGTGTTTTGGAAAAAAATAGTCAAGTCTTCCTTACAATCACAAGACAAAATGAGAGAATACTTTGCATGTATGTATCATGATGACAATAAGATTTACTTACGGCGATGATAGTTGCTCAAGGAAACACTATCGTTGACAGCATTGTAGAAGCCTGTTAAAAATTAATAGAGGGGAAAAAGATATCTTAATTTTATGAATATGGAGATGGTTTCTTCTTCAAACAATCAAGAATTATTAAAGATAAATATCAATGTTTTCTCATTTAGCTCTTTTAATATTTTTCCTTTACGGCAAACTCTTGCCATGATCTAGACCAAATGACAATCTGACAATTACTCAAATTCATTAAAACCCTTTTCTTTATGGTATGGATGCACAAAACAAATTTGCTTTATATATTAATAATATTAGTATTACTCTCTCATTCTATCAATTGCCTAGAGTAACCAAACTGATGATTGCAGGTCAGCAGATTGGAACAGCTGCTTGTCTAGTACAATTTTATTGGAAAAGAAATCTTGCTTACTTTGATATCAAATTATAATAAATTGATTAGATATGTTATGATCAACTTACATTTTCCACCATAGCCAGAAATGACGAAAATATCAGCCTTGGAGGTATCTAGAAACAAAGAATATAAATGGAAGGTGTATCAGTATTTGCTTTTATCAAAAGAATGAGTCCTCTTGTTTGTTGATTAATAAGCTAAGCATAAGAAAGACATTTTGAATAAATAAATAAATAAAAGTTCATATGCATATTCACCATGTCATGCTCGATGTGCTTTATATGTATTCCTTTGAAACATACCATGAAATATAAACTAAAATTACAATCCTGCTCTTATTGAATGTTTGTTGAATTCATGCAATTGGTTTGTTTTTAAAATGCTTTGCATGCAGATGTAAATGTTGGGGAAGTCATCATGCAGATGTAAATGTTGGGGAAGTCATCATGTAGATGTAAATGTTGGGGAAGTCATCATGTAGATGTAAATGTTGGGGAAGTCATCATGCAGATGTAAATGTTGGGAAAGTCATCATGCAGATGTAAATGTTAGGGAAGTCATCATGCAGATGTAAATGTTGGGGAAGTCATCATGCAGATGTAAATGTTGGGGAAGTCATCATGCAGATGTAAATGTTGGGGAAGTCATGATGTAGTTTAAAAGTTCAAATCTAAAATGAAGATATAGAAATTATGCTCTCATCTATTTCCTGAACTTTTATGAACCTTGTTATTAATTTCTAGTTCTTGACTAATATTAAAACTTTAAATACTACTTTAAATCTACTTTGTTTTTATGATCATTTACAAAATCATACATTAAAAAATCTATTCCTAAAGCAAATCAAACAAAAAAAAATATGATTTGGGTGGCTTTGGTGCATCCCATTCAAGTATGCAAAAGAAATTCATACCACTTCCAAATTGTCCAGCGCGGTCAATGTTTGAGTACTGGAATTCTGGTTGTGTTCCACGCTCAAAGAAACATCTTGTGTTAGTTGTGATCATCAACCAACCCTTGACATCACAGCTCTGAGTGTGTTCAGTTATGACGTAGTGTCTTCCTGTATTAGCATCTCTGGTAGCGTGGAAAGAGAAAATTTCGAACTGAATTATCTTTGTTTGATTGTAACTATTCTTAATTTATTTATGAATGTATTCATGCATTGTCATTAAAGTCATATTTGCATCATCATCATCATCATCATCCTCATCCATATACATTTGTTACTTTAGCCAACTTTGACTCACAAAAACTTTTAATACTGAACCTAGATGAGGAAGAAGGACTATTATGATTTCTATTATTACTATTTCTATAAGACTTACCCTTGAGCACTGAATGCATCAAAATTAGCAGTTTGTAGGTCTTTGAAACTGCTGCTGATAATTCGTTTAGGGTCAAACCATGACATTTTAGTGGACCCAGTACCATTAAAGATGATATATGCATTTTCTTGACCATTTGTCATTACTGACAACTTGATCTACAATGTTAGAGAAGTTAAATAAATTTATAAAATAATTGTGAACCAAGACTTGTAAATTAAGGCAAAAAAGAATAAATATGTACATAAAGGGTCTGTTTTTATCAATCAAGCCATTGTTAAAAATCTTCAATGTAGCCAAATTCGTGAACATGTTTTACAAGAACAAATTTTCTTAAAAGCACTAAGAGAGATTGCCATGAACTTGAAACCAGAATTCAAGATTCAGTTGATGGTAAAGAAAACAAAGCTCAAAATTTACATTCCTCATTTAGACATTTTTGAAAGGTGCTGCTATAAAAGCAAAAGCAAAATTTGTCAAATTTTATATTTTGCTATCCATATAAAAAGAGGACAATCAAGCATCAGATAATTTATTCATAATAACACCTAATTGCTGTGGCCTATGTTATATTACCTGCTCAAATTTACATTCATCCCAATAATTGGATAGAGCAGGCTTATAGTTCTCTTTCAGGGCATTGTTGAGAAGCATGGCTACAGGGTTTCCAGCATTCTTGGAATTTTTAGACTGCCATAAACCAAGAAGATCTCCTGGAGCACCTGATACACCCTTCAGCAGTGTAGCCCATCCTTTTATAAAGAAATAAAAGTGGAGATGAGGATTTATCACATTTTTCAACATGGTGGCGCTTAATTGCAGGTGATTCTTGTGCCTTTTGATTTCCAATTTTTCATATTATTTCTTTAGCTTTTGTTATTGCTATTTTTGTTTATATTGTTGTTGTTATTATTTTTATCATTGTTATTATTATTATTTTATTGTTATTTGAAATTATATTTTCTTATCATGTCTGCGCAATGAGCACGCTTTAGTAGCATGGAAACGTGCGTATTATAAGTGTCCACCATCATCATCATCATCATTAACCAGACTTCATATGTGAAAAATAAAAATAAATACATCCAGAATATATGTTGCTTTTTGAAAATACTTGCATATTTGATTTGAAAAATGTTTAAATTAAATATTCATTTTAATCACATATTTAACAAAGATCTGAACGATATTAACTTCAATGAAATATCAGAGGAAGAAATTGAAAAAGCTAAAAAATAATAAGGTGCCAGGTGAAGATGGAATCTACCCGGAAATGTTGGAAAGGCACTAAGACAGATGCTACTGATTCTCTACAATATGATATGGAGAGAAGAGAGAATACCAAGGGAATGGCCGACAGAAACAGTTATTCCACTACCAAAGAAAGTGACCTCAATAATTACTCAAACTTGAGAGGAATCACATTGTTATCTCCTCCAAGCATTGTTGTATTGAATAGAATAAAAGACTAAGTGGACAAGAAACTGGAGAGTACAACACTATGGATGGAGCCAGAATGCCCGATGCGCCACTTCCAGAGGCACAGGAGGAAGTAAGTGATAAATAAAAAGTGCATTTTTATACATATACGAAAAACGAACAAGAATATATCAAATAACTCAACTAGAACAAAAACAATACAGACAATTCCAACGTTTCTTTTTTTTAACATTTTAAAAAGAGCATGTTTAAATTTTAATGTTTTTTTTAGTATTTCACATATGCTTGTTCTTTTCTTCCATTCATATTCAACTGTGGCTTTACATTTTCATATATGATAAAAGATAATAGGCAAAGAAACATATCTTTTTACCTGGTTTAGAATAAGCTCCAAATGTCTCATTCTTGCCTGAGACCAATGGGCCAATGGTGGCATTACCTGAATGGCCTGTTTGAATGACGTTAACAACGGTCTCTGTTGATAAAATATAGATGAGTATGAAAATGGATTTATAAACAATGTCTTCTCATCATAAAACAAAAAATTAAACAGAATGACATCAATTATTTCCCCAATAAAGTTATTTCTTATCTCTTTTTGAAAACATTTTCTTTGACTTTGCTTTTTCTAAAAATTTCAATACCAAGGCTATTGCAGCTAGGATTTAAACTACAGGCTCCCATATCTTGAGCAAGGGAGTCTTAACCCTTAGCCTTAAGCGTAGGCACCAAGAGAATAAACAGTATTAGCTATTTATGTAACTAGTGATTAATTCTTACGTTGACACAGTTGACATGTAGAATTGCAATTTATCTGGGCCCAGCTCTTGTACAAGCCTTGGCAATAATATGGTCCAATTTGTTGGCAGTTATCCAAGAGATCATGACATTGAGGAGAGGAGGATCCACTTGGACTATTTCCTGGTTTGTTGAGGGGAAAAAAAGAAAGAAACAAAAAATTTCATAATCATGATCCTTATCTAATCGTGTTGATTGTAATTAAGCTTAATTAATAATCTGGAGGATTTGTTGCATGTAAAAATGTAAGGCAATTCTCTGGAGAATGATAGTTAATTTACATCTTTTAAAGATACAATTTTGTAAACAAAATAGATATGGATTATGGATGACATTAAAAAAAACCTCCAACAATATACACCTTTTCTTCTTTACTATTCAGAGAACAAAATGAGTGACTTGTTCTTTATGAGAACTTATCACAGTTCCTACCTCATAAATCTACATTAGTAAAATGTGCTCTTTTCATACTCTTCCCCTCCCCTTTCTCAATCCCTTTTTAAAGTATAAGGACATAAGTCGATCTTCTAAAAACCCACTTTGCCTTATAACCTTCACTTTTCATGAAACAATTTTCTTTCCTTTTTAAAACATCCCCCTTACAACCCACCCTGTAGACTAGACATTCACCCACAAACCATCTCTAGAGCAAAGCAATTAATGAAATAACAAAATTGAAAAGAAATTCTCACATAAATAAAATCATTTGAGTAAAAACTAGTTCTAGTAACAAGGCGATTGGCATTCCATTGGCTACATCAAATCATAAATCTCACTAAAGAGTTGAAAAAACAATCAAAGCACAAGTTTCAAGAATGCATTGAAAGAACAGACAATCTAAGAGATTCCCTTAGGACAGTACTCAGCACACCTTAGTTGTCCCACTCACTTAATCAGTGCACAATGCATTGCCATAAGTAGAGAACAAAGGATGAAAACTGTCCATGTGCGCAAAGGGTACATGGATAATCATTGAGCTACTGAAATGTCATATCTCCCATCCAATGTGGTGTTGATGTATGACAAGATTGTATAGACAGTGACAGACACCTGGACAGCAAGTATAGAGATGAGAGAAAGTGAAGGAGGAACTCCTATCATACTTCATTTGACAATTTGTTATCATCGAGTGCATTGATTAGTTATTCTTGTAGTCATTCATCATTGACTTTGTAATCGGCTTATCTCAATAAGGGGAAAGGGAAGAGGAGGGGGGAGTTATTGTAAACACACTCTTAAACAGCTTGAAAAGGGTCACATCAGTTTATGCAGCAAGTTAGTAATATAATGACACAACTTTGAAATGATTATGTTTTATCAAGTATTTAGATACAGAAACGAATTTAAGATAATGGTAAATTCATTGACTGTTTCATTTTGACTTACCACCTGTACAGAATCCACAATATCTCTGACAATTGACCTTTGCCCAAGGTTCGTAAATACCAGAGCAAGCAGTGGTTCCATAATTGTCACAATTTGAAATAGTATCTTGACAGCCTGATGTTGGTGAAGCTGGTGAAGTTGCTGACGCACTTGGACTTACCGATGTGACTGATATGGTGAAGTTTCATGAAACAGAATGAAAGAAACAAAATCAGCAGTTCTTGTGTGGGTTCTTTCAAAAGCAATGTATGTAAATCAAAGAGACAGAAAGACAGATTCATAAAGTAAAGGGAAAAGACCAATTTGTAAAAATATTGTTACTGTATATGGCTTCTTGAAGTTCTTTAAATATTGAAGCACATCATTATTAATATTATGGTAGACAATTTTTTATATTTTTGATGTTAACATTTTAATTTTATGTAAAGCTTTTTATTCTTCTTATAAATTCAGTATTGAATTGATTAAAGGAGTGTATACTGAACAAAAAAGAAAAAAGAAAGAAAAAAGTTTATTCCTTTCCAGAAAATACTGAATTTTATGGTAGATTCTGTGGATACTTGTAAAATTAAGAGAACCCCCCCCAAAAAAAACAAAAACAAAACAAAAACAAACAAATAAGCAAAAACAAACAAACAAACCAAGCAACCAACAACTTACAAATCAACCACTCACCATTGCAATAGCCACAAGTGTATGCACAGTTTCTTTGAGCCCACTGTGCATAAATTCCAATACAACCATCTCGACCCTGAGAGCCATACAGACTACAATCAGAAATAGTATCTTTACAGTAATCAGTGGTTGGAGCCAAACTGGTAGTCTGTTTAGCACAGGTAACAATTTCACAACATCCTTGGGGATCAGGTAATAGCTGACAGCTTGATGGTATAGATGTGTATCGTTTACACCTAAAGAGACAACATATCGATTTGTTTTTTTATTATAATCATTGAAAGATACTAAACACCAACTAAAAATGTACATTTTGAAAAGAAGAAATAAAATCCAATTCTTTAATTCTAAAAATTGGGAATGTTGTAAAAGTAAAAGCAAACACACACATACATTTTCCATCATAGAGTGAATGATACCCGGTATTCATATATTGGATTTATGAAAGTTTGTGTTCAACTTTTTCAGAGATCAAACTCTGTTAATAATAACTAAGATTAACCATTGTCAAAGAAATTGATTTATCATTAAACTTTAATACTTCATAGCCAATCGCTATCTAGTCATGTTTAAGCTTCAGAGAGAAATACCTGGAAACTTATAACTTTATAGTTTATTTACCTTATCATGTTAGGTAAATAAACTATAAAGTTATAAGTTTGGCTGATAGACTTTTCTTCTTATAATTGAAAGATTGATAAAATTAATAATCTTATTAAGGTCTAATAATAATTTTTATTGAATATTGTAAGGAAAACTAAGCTTCATAATTGCATCTAATAATCATTATTTTTTTCTTAAAACAATTCTAGGAGAATTTCAAAAATATTTTGTTTTTTAGAATATTTGTCTTATAAAGAAAACATACTTAGGTGTGCATACAAATCGCCTTTGAAGTCCATTTTCACAGGTACAGCTGAAGTCACATCCATCCTCCCAAGTTTGGCCTTGTTTGTAAAATACACTTTTGTAAAAACATCCAGGTTCTGAAAGCAAAAAGATTAGGTTCTTTTAAACAATTTATAAAGTCTATGCATATCTTTATGAACAATGTAGTTTGGCCAATAAGATAACCTGTTGGTATGCAAATCAAAATGGATGCCCCAGAACTGCAATTAGATTATTGGTTCTCATCAATTCATCACTTGAACACCTTGCCATTTAGTGTTACACAATATAATATTCGTTTTATTAATCTAAATATTTCATTCGTCTTGGTTGATCTGAAAAATGCTTACTAAAATCTCTCAACAAAATCCTGATCAATTCATATATAATATTCTTTGGTTCTTTTACTTCTCCAGTACATAAGAATTAAAACATACCACTTCCAGAATAGGAGTTGGTAGTGGTCAAAAATCCAGGGCGGAAGCCTGTGAAACCTCCAACCTGTGTGCCAACCACTGGGTATGCATCTGGATTAGTTAATGGATCCACGGTAACACCATTGTTATTTGTGCACATGGGTTTCAAACAGCAGCCAGCTGATTGCTGGAGGTAACACTTGTCTGGTAGACTATCATAGATAGGGCACCTGAAATTGAGTGAAAAATCACAAACTTGAAATTATTATATTTAGATAAATAAAAAAATTAAAAATCTAAATGAATTCGCCATTGACTTACTTGCTTTCAATATCTGATACAGCTTTATGAATCCATGATTTTCAATTCAAATTAAATTGATGCAGCAAAGCCAAGGTAGAAATAGTAAGAGAATGAGGAATACTCACAAAGGCAAACACTTGTAATAACCGGACCTGCCATCTATGCAAGTACAATTGTAATCACATCCTTGAAGCCAAAACTCGCCTTGATTGTACATTTTGTTATCCTTTGAAACACACTTGTCTGGATAAACGTAAAAGATATATTTCATGACTAGGACATTTCAGGCAATATATCAATTATAATTAGATAGAATCATTGTTGTTAAAGAAATGCTCTGATGATAATGTAGACATCATTCTTGGGTCTTTTTTTTATAGAAGGATGAATGAGGAGAACAAAGAGGATAAGAGATATCTTCTATAATCTATAGTAACCTCTAAGTTGTCCAACGTTGACATTTGTTGGGACTGGACTGCCACCACCTGGATAAGTTGTTGTGCCTCCTGTGGTACCAGTAATACCAATCACTTGGGATGGGGTTGTTGGTCCAGTGGGTGGTACTGGTCCCGGTGTTGGAATAATGTCAGGGGTCAATTCTGGCACAGGACTGTAAGTGCCCTTTCCTGGCAGGTTGCATGAAACAGCAGGGCAACACTGTCCTGGGATGTTAGTCTTTGTGCAATAGGAAGGAAGTGGTGGAAGCTGTGGACACCTAGAAAAAAAAGCAAATATCAGTTCCTTAGATTTGTTTGTTTAGGGATTTCTATACTTTGGAGGTCAAGTAGATAAGAGCGCCGGGCTGCAAGTGTTTGAGCGGCTTGGGTTCGTATCCTGCTTTGACAAATTTGTACTCCAATTGCTTCACTCGACTCAGGTGTATAACTGAATACCGATTTTATAATCGGGGGAGCAGGGCACTGTACTATGACAACAACAATGACTTGTTGTGGAATTTATTGTATTTATTTAGTTTCATTATTGTGTATAAATGTTATTGTATCATTTAATGATTGTATTTGTACAATTGATTTCATAACATGTATACCATTGTAAAATGAATTTTCACTTGTGGATGAAATAAAGGAATTATATTTATTATTCATTCATTATTTATTATTTTATAACGAAAAAGAATCTCTTCAATATTAAAAGGGTCTCATAAAGATAAAGTTAATTCTAGTGTCATTGGCATAAAGTGGAAAACCAACTGCGCCACATACCCAACCCAAATCCTTGATAAACCCCTGACAAATATATTATAATCAAATTCAAAGAGATATACTTCAAAAAGAGATAAAAGTATTTTTGATACAATAAGTTTTGATATATAAATATTGCTCATTAGAAGTGTGAATATTTAACATTATCATATAATAATATATTAATATAATGAAAGTTGAAGAATTCTTAAAGCCAAAAATGAAAAAGCGAGATGAGACAAGAATATCATACTTTGAAGTGCATTTGTAGATTCCCTTAGACTCATCCTCACATGAACAGACATAATCACAGTCGTCATTCCAAACATCGCCTTGACGATGGAGGGCATTTTTATAAACACATCCAACTGAGATACAAAATAGAAAACATGAAACAAGGTTAAAATTGAAAATCTCAAGTTGATATAAGAATCAACTTCTCTGCAGGGAGAATACCACGGAGAATTCATTTCATTAGCATTTTCCTGCTAGCATATGTATAAGGTCTTTCTGGGGTTGCTGGTGACCTAGTGGTTCACACAGTTTTAACACGAGAAACTACAACAGCTCCACTCACTGTTACCAGTCAGCTGGTTGACATGGTGGGATCGCATCCTACTAAACGGAAAATGGTAAGACACTTTGTCCCATCTACTCTCAACTCAGGTATGAATCATTAAGACACAGTAGTCTGAAAATTGTATTCATGCCTAATATCTGTTATTCAATAAGTAATTTTATGACACTTATCCTATCTGTTTCTGTGTTTCTGTTGTAGGGGAACTGAAAAATGCAAAATTGCTTAGAGGCTAAGGTCCCTTGGCAATAAGCGCTATTTAAGTGGGCACTTTAGCTTAGCTTTAGTTCATTAAACAGGCACATCTGGGTGGGGTGAAGATAAAAAGGGATAAAGAGCACTGTCTGTAGGACTCAATGTTGGCAAACCAAGCATAAGCAGGAATCAAACTCTTGATCTTTCAATTATGGGCCATATAATGTAAATTATTTAGAAAAACATCCTTCAAGAGTCAATGTGGCTCATTGAGACAGATGCTAAGAATGCAATGGCCTATTGGCGTAGAAAGTGTTGTAAAGTCTGAGAGCCTGCAGTGCTGTATTAATACATAGTATGAGTTAATATTAATTTCCCTATCGTTCAAATGTGAGACATGACGAAGTTCCCAACATACTCACACATCAGTCAGTACCTGTGATGACTGACCACGCGGGCATTTGTGGAAAAGCTATTTGGTTCTGATAAAATTATGTTGTGTAAGATTGAGTAATTGATGTATCCTTATTACCTGATAAGGTATTCTATTATGGTTTATCATTCATAATAATGATTTATATTGATTAGGAATTGTTTTAGTTCATTAAACCTTATTGAACTTACCCCTAGATCCAAAAGCTGTGCCACCAGTAGATGAAGTAGTTGGCAACTGACTTCCTGTTATGGTTGTGTGTGTTCCAAGTGGGAAAACATTAGTTACGGTTGGAGGCTGAGTAGGTGAAATGGTTGGGCCGCCTGATCCAATGACAGGTTGTAAAGTTCCAGTACAGACTGGCTGCTTGCAGCAAGGATCATTTGGATCTTTCACCATTTGGCATTCCTTTGGTAGATTAGTGAACACTGGACATCTTATTTGGAGAGAAAAGCTAGAGTTAAAATTCTGGTTTGTGTCCATTGCATAGATATTATAGCAATTGAAATATGAAGCTTATTTTTCTAATCATAGCAAAGATAAATAAATAACAGGAGCTTCTGGGTTGGCTGATGAATAGAGACACATTGTCATTATAATGCATATCATAATTATGGGATTTCTCCCCCCTAAAGGTCTTGTTTCTAGAGAAACAATGACATCATAGAGTCTTAATTATATAGTCATGTGCAAAAGTAAGTTCACAATTTTGCAAACCCTATATCTTTCCTAGTATTCTGTATAGATCAAAAATATCTCATGTACTTGTAGGTCTATTGCTTGAGCAATATGTTTAAAGGGAGAGACCGCTTGTCAAACATAGTATGGTATAAAATCTCATTTGCAAATGGCTTTATATATACAGGATCTCTGACCCTACCTGTTTCAAGAGAATTCTTCATTATTTTGTAAATAGATCTTTTAGAAATGTTGAACATTCTTGAGCAAACTTCCAGTTTTGGTGCCAGCTTCAACATGAATGATTAATCATGCCCGTATCTCACAACAAAGCTTAGGCATATTGTAGAATTACTGATACTATAAAAATTTGATTTTTTTAATCTCATGAAAATGATGTTGTTAATGTTCCTATGGTCTTATGAAGTTGATAATGAAGAATGTTATGACATTACATGAAACGCAATGAAAGTACAAAATAGTGTATTCAAGATTGTCTTAGGGTGACTTGATAATATTTCGCTCTTTGAACCTTTTGCAACAGTGGTCTACAATTCTGTTTACAGATGAATCATGATTTATGACCTAGTAGACAGGCAGAGTTGATGCTATCGAAGGACTAATGAATACTAAAATCAAGACAAGATAGTTCAATTGACTTAAATTTGATTCCTTGTTTAAATGTCCTTCAAGCATTTTTTTTATAGTTTGGGGGTCTTGGGGTTTGTTTGATTTATTTTACTATTTGAGCCTTTGCAAATACCATTTTTCCAACACCCTTTTCAGGTTGATATATTGATCAGGTCATTCAAAATAATGCAATAATAATTGATGTATCAAATTCAGAATTTATTTAGCTTTTTATACTTTTATCCGACTGAAGGATTATTGAATAAATGACAAGCATTTCAATTTGGTGAACTTACTTTTGCACATGACTATATATTATAATATACAATATTATTAAAAGTTCTGCATACCTTTGGGTACAAACATAATTATTAGTCATAGCATCTACACATTTACAGTTGCCAGCACATCCATCACTCCAGGTTGAACCTTGACTGTATGTCCTATTGTCAGTGAAACGACACATACTAGGCACAGCTGTTTGATGAGAGAATGAAAGTCATAAACAAGAGAAACAGATGAGATGAAAAATAAATGAAAAAATAGAAAAACAAAGAGGAAAAGGGGGAAAAATTAATCTAAAAAAATCCTTCAGATTAAAATGAGACAATAATAATACTATATTATGAAACAAATGTAACTTAAAAGTTTGGATGAGAAAATTGTCTCCATCAATTTGCCAAAATATTGGAAGAAGCAAAGTGTTGTGTCAGTCTGTACAGGTTCCAAGATATGAGATAATATACCTTTGATTCTCATTAACAATAGCAAGAGTATTTACATATCACGTATGTTTGGGACTTCCCCTATCTCTTATGTTAGTTACAGCACTACTCCATACCACACACAATACATAGAAATGTATTCATTCTACGTTCAAAATAAAGAATTTTTAGGACAATGGGGTAAATTGTTGTTTAATTGTATTCACATTGGAATTTCATTACTGAAATAAAGTAATATGCGAAATCAATTCCTCACTCTTTCTGTTTGTTTGTCTTTTTATACATTCCATTAAATTCCTATTATTTTTAGCCCTTTAATAACCGTTAACAAACTATTATGATATAAGTATATTGTTGTTAAATTAATTTACCAGTAACTACTATTGGTGATGTCTTTGGAGTATTACTAGGGGGCGGTGTGAGAGTGCTTCTGAAATCACAGGTAACTTCTTTGCAGCACTGGTCTGTCTTGCTTTGTACCTGGCGGCACTGAGCGGGTAAATTTCCATAATACTTATCACACCTGAATAGGATGAAAATATAGACATAAAACATAAAATCATACTGAAAGAGCACACCTACTACCAAATACTTCAACCTACTACCAAATCAAATTAGGATTGTAACTACTTATTTTTGAGAAGGAACTATTCATACCACATGTATAGCATGATGGTTTTGGAAACTTTTCTGAGTTTATAAATAAATCAGAATCTACAAGCACTTTCACAAACCTGTCTGTGCACTTAAACTGGCCTCTTTGAGCATCAATACATTCACAAATAAAGTCACAGCCATCATTCCATTGTTGTCCTCTGGTATAAGTCTTGCCATTGTACATGCACATGCCTAGTAGTTACAAAATATAACAATATGAGAATAACAAAACACATCATGAAAATTAGTGATCATTGCTCATACACCTTTAAAAATTATTGAAAAAAATGACATTGTACATTTACTATCAATATCCTAGACAACAGCAAGCTCAGACACTCATGACTCCGATGTAAATGTATATTACACAACTCTACTCAAATTCCTTAAGAGCACGATAAATGCATTGCATGATGAAAAGAAAAGTAATCAAAAGAGAAAAAGATGTGTATTAATATGAGGAAGTGTAAATGTGTTAATGTTTTGAGATGACTTCATTGCTTATGAAGAGGTTCAGTGGCCTAATGGTCATCAAAGTGATACATGAGAGCAGTTCAGCTACATTCACTATCAGCACTAGTTGGATGAATGACATTGCAGCATTGGATCCTGCTAACACAATCTCTCTATAATCACAAGCCATTTGTATGTCCTAGGGTAAAGCACCTCTTCCCATGAACTTCTCTTGATTCAAATATTAATTGAGTATTTGGATGTTAAGACAATGTTGTCCTTGTCTAAAAATAAAATTTGTGCTTAACAACCTGCAATTTTCATCTTATACGTTGCATAATGCTGACAGCAATAGAAGTAAAATAATCATTATACTGCCATGCCATGGATTTAAGAACTATCTAGCTATAATTGTTATACTGCCATGCCATGGATTTAAGAACTATCTAGCTATGATCCATATATTACTTTTAAATTTCATAATTGTACTAGATCTACATTTAGCTAAAAAATAAAACAGACCAAACCGATACTTAGACCAATAAACCACTCTCATTTTCTTTAAGATAAAAAAGTGAAAAGACAATAGACATAATAGAACTTAAAGGGGGAGGGGAGAGAGAAAGAGATAATCAGCATTCATGATGCATATGTTTCATTTACTAATGCGGCTTAGGTAATGTAGCTTTCCTGT
Organism: Aegires albopunctatus; assembly: GCA_032466395.1. Classification (NCBI taxonomy): domain Eukaryota; kingdom Metazoa; phylum Mollusca; class Gastropoda; order Nudibranchia; family Aegiretidae; genus Aegires; species Aegires albopunctatus. The sequence continues at coordinate 23,267 of JASKDV010253176.1, forward strand.
TTTTCATCAGCATAAGTGATAAGTAAAGCAAATAGGCAAATCTCATTAATTTGATTATGTCAGGATTTAAACTCTTGATATGTTCAAATATTTTCGAAGTCAAATCAAGAGGTACCTGAATATATACTGAAAGATATCTATTGTACTGAAAATAACATTATTTATATATTAAGGGTTGTTGTACCTGATGGACCATTTCCTGTACCAATAACACTGGCTGATGGTGCGGGTGTTGGCTTAAATATAAGAGGAGGTGTTGGTCCTGTAATTGGTACTCCATTAGGTCCTGCAATAGTCATGATAGCATTCATAAAATATTTAACTGTATGTAATATTTGCGCTTAGTATCATTACTAATATAAAAATCTTAACCTGTGAGAATCAGAGTTAATCTCCTTTAGGGTACTCTCTGTTATTTTAATTGCTAATGGGATCAATGTTGACTTGCAGTTATTTGTAACTCATCTCATGTGTACATGATCTTTACCAGCGAAATTATATTAAACTGGTTATTTAAGGAATATTTATAATCCTTAATTTTTTGAAGGCATATCTCTTAACTGTTTTTATATCACAAAACAAAATTTCCATTTCAATTTCTACTGTTTTGTATAAGGGCTGGCTGAAAAGTTTTGTCATTCATTGGATATTTTCAATTCTAATCAGAATCAGAATCTTTATTTACCTCATTTTGATAAGATAAGCTCATGGTCATGTTAAAAAATAAATGAATAAATAAAACTCAAATGCACATCCACATCTAATGCTACAGAATATTACAATACTCAGTAATCTCAGAAACCTGATATAGGTTAATATGGGATGGAGAAAAATGAATTAATGATGATCGCATCAATACAAACTTTATCTAAACGCATGCATTATTCAGTTCTTAATGACGTCATCAAGTTCTGTTTACCTACTAGCTTGCAAGTTATCATCTTCAATAGAAGATCACCTTCACTATGTCGGTAGAAAGGATTACGAGCAATAAAGTTAACAAGAAACAACGCGCTGATGTTGAGTTCTTTACTGCAGAGGAATGTGCACCAAAAGACATCCACAGATGACTGAAACAAGTCTATGGTAGCTCATGTGCTAGTCTTCAAACTGTTCAAAGTTGGGCGATGCAGCCTCCATCTGTCTTAATGACCAGGTCCGCTCTGGGCGACCTTGGACTGTATCCAACAAACAGAAACAACGAGCTATTGATGAAATTATTTGTACTAATCGTCGTATATAGCAATCACATATTTTCCAGATGCTTGGAATTTCAAATGTAGTGGTTCATTATATCATTTGTGATCTTCTTTGTTACAGAAAGGTATGTGTGTGTTGGGTACCAAGAATGCTTACACCAGAAATGAAAGAAGCTTGTGCTCACATTTGTTAACAACACCTGGACAGTTATGAATGGGAAGGGCATGCATTTCTCAGTAGCATCATTATGTCCCAGAAACCATATACCATGTAGCAATCCAAGGAGTATAGACACAAAGGGTCACTAAACCCAGACTAGACTTAAGAGTCAAAGGAAAGATTCTTGACTCTGATAAAGAGGTGAAGGCTGGTGCCGAAGGGATGTCACATAACTATAATTTTGTTGGAATGCATCAACTAGTGCGCCATTGGAGGCTTGGTGTGGATCGTAATGGCGATTTTGTGGTAATATAAACACATATTTTGAAAGGTAATGCTTCACACTTTCCAATGATACCTTATTTATCCTTGTATCTTTTGTGGTTTTAAAAATATTAGGAAAGTGAGAAAACTTTTCAGTCCCCCTACTATGTTATGAATAATACATCAAAACATTATCATATATACAACTGAGGAGGAGCTTGTCTTACCTGTTACAGAAGGGCCTGGAGTTGGAAAAGTCGGGTTACAATCTGGGACAACACAGCATGGATCATTGACATCAGTTATTAATTTACAACTTGGAGGAAGCTGGTCAAAAGATGGACACCTATAGAAATAACAATAATGGAATTGAGAAACAGATTAGCATAAATTTGAAAGACAAAGTCAGGGTATGAAAAACAGAACAAGGATGAAAGACATTATTAAGATTATAATGCAATTGAAAAAGAGATACCAGAGCAAAATACAATTGGTAGACTATGAAAACTACAGAATAATGGCAATGGAGAGAAGATAATATTGTAAATGCCACGAAGAGGATGGATGATAATCTTTGGCAAATGGACTATTAACTGGGGTGAAAAAACATGTACAAAAAGTACAGTTTTCTCACAATAATGGAAAGATATTACATCTTTTTGAACAGAATAATTGGATAATTGGAATAAATGAATAATTGAAATAATTATTCTCATCAATTGTTTTGATCTTTGTAAAAATGTGGTTGTCACCTTTCTCTGCAAGAATAAAAGCCAGTAGTGACATCCTCACAGCGACAATTCTTGCTACATCCATCCTGCCAGGTTTGACCTTGACGGTAGTACACACCGTCGTAGACACAGTAACCTGAAGAATGAGAGAATAGAGACCTGAATTTGTTATTTCACCCAAGAATATTCAATATACCCCTTGCATCTAAAACATACATTACTCAAACAATCGGTATATGATCAATTTTTGAAGATTGTATGTATTTCAAAGCAAATTAAAATATTTCCTTAATTAGATATTTAAATAAATTTTGAATGAATTACTGTATATTGCAACATTTCTATAAGTTTAAGTAAAGATAACCCTTAACCATACCTGGTTGGCCAGTGAAGGTAGCTGGTGTGGGTGGTGTAAAAACCTGTGGATTTTGGGATGGCTTGACACCAGGAGTAGGAAATTGAGGTGTGGGATTGATCGTATCACAATACACACGGCCACAGCATGGATTGGCAGGATCCTGCACAGCTCTGCATTTCGGTGGCAAATTAACTGGGATGGGTGGGCATCTGTATTGCAGCAAAAGGATGATGCAATATTTTAATACATGTAATAAAAGAAAACATTGATAAATTGTGTAAGATTTGATACTTAGGGATAAATCTGAATAAAATCTGATATCTCTCAAAATTGGTATCAACAAACTATATGAAAATTTCCTCCCGTAACAAAAATCAAAATCAAATTACTCGAAAACAAAAGATTAACTTATCATTAATTCAAACAAAGTATTTCAAATACCGGTATTCTTCTTGCAAAAGAAGCCTCCTAACTCAGAATAATTTCTAAAGTTGATGAGACTTGTTTAAACAGAAACAAAACTCACAATTCATCACACTTGTACTGTCCTGTTATTCCATCGCTGCAAACACAGGAATATTTGCAGCCAACTTGCCATGTTTGTCCTTGAGCATAAACCTTCTTGTCATAGTAGCAACCTGTCAAACAGTTAGATCGATTTAATCAAACAGAAAATCGCACATCTCTATAAACCCCTTAATTTCTTAACAAAACATTTCTTTTTCAGATTATTATCACATTTATTAAACTGTTGATTTAAATGACTTGCCTCTAAACTTTGCTAATCATAAGGATCTTTTTTCTTTATATATTGTCTTTGCAAAAATAAATGCACATAGATGGGAATTCCTATATTATATACCAATATATATTATACCTATATTGAAATAAAAGATGAAAATTTTTTCTCAAAATATTGAGCATTTAGATTCAGATTCACTATATTTTATCATTGTCCATATAAATTTATAAATTTATTTCATGCGGAGTGACATTTTGACAACTATGGAATTTAATGCATCATTATCATCATTATCACTTATTATTATTATTGTATCATTATTATTATTATAATAATAATAATTATTATTATTATTATTATCATTATATTATTATTATTATTATTATTATTATTATTATTATTATTATTATTATTATT
>JASKDV010253177.1:0-17313 GCA_032466395.1 Aegires albopunctatus
GCCGCTTCTAGAATTCATATGCAACAACATGACACAAAAATTATTATTCAACTTGCTCACACTTTGTCAATAAGTTGTTGCTAAGGCAGAAATTACTATTTTAGCTCTCTGAGTGTTTTCTGCCATATTATATCTATGTATGTTATAAATGTCGAGTTTGTGCAGTGATTATGAAGCACCTTGAGACCGAGGCAAAAGGCGCGACAGAAATGTACTGTTATTATTATGATTATTATTATTGTTATTATTATTATTTTCATTATTACCTGTGTGGCCCTATGATAGTAACTCATGAAAATGTGTTCATATAGCTGCCAACCAGTAGGATAAAATCTTATTCATTTCATTTTGGGTGAAAAGTGAAAAATTCTGCGTCATTCACTTCCTCCCTATTAACTGGGCTTGAAGCAGTTTTGATAATAACATAACATTTATATAGCGCTCTCCCAAATTTACATAATGCTCAGAGCGCTTTACATCACCAGTAAAAATTTCAATACATGGAACAAGACGTCCTCGTACATCCAAGGCGTGATGAAGGTAGGTAGAGCAACTCCAATATTACCAATACTGACGTTTCTGTTCATTCATCATCATCACAATGAGGGCCTTCCGAAAAGAGCAGGACAGAAAATGATAGAAGAAGAAATTGGGCTCAGAAGGTGGCAATGGATGGGACACACGCTGAGGAAGTAAAGTAACAACATCACCAGACAATCATTACAATGGGATCCACAGGGAGCGCGAGGCAGGGGTAGGCCACAGGAGACATGGAAAAGATGTATTGACAGAGAGATCAAAGAAATGGGGTGCACGTGGAACAAGCTTGAAAAGATTGCCCAAGATAGAGACAAATGGAATTCGCTTGTGTGCATGGCAGATAAAATAAATTTTCCGTTTATTGCTATGGGGTTTTTTCATCTTGAGAAAATGGGTGTTTGTTAGCGTAAGGCCGCACAGAAGGTACGGTTTTTGTTTCTGAAAGGTTGGCAGATTATAAGATTGATATTTGTAAACGTCTGTCTCTTTCCAATTGTACATTTATTTTGAGCTCACTCCCATAGACATTATTTGTTTTTCTGAAATAAGGAACCAGCATTGATGTGTTCAGAGGAAAAGCTGCAGTGAAAGAGCAGGAGGAAGAGAAATATCCGACTCAAATGAGCAAACAGATAAAGGTACGCCATTGCACTACTATTTATTTGGTTCTTCGGTGATATTATTTTGGTTTTTGACATTTTGAAAGACAAAAGTGCTTTGATGTACAGTGGAGTCCGCTTAAGATAAACTCCTTGAGAGCATGAAAAAAAAAGGTTTATTATAACCCCTTCACCACCTAAGGGATGTAACATAAAAGTGATGGGGGGTTATATCTCCTGTATGCACTACGCATATAATTATACAATGAAATATTCAACAGAAGTATTTTGTTTTCATCTTATTTTAGACATACGTGCTGATCTAAGTTTTCTGATTTCAATTTTTTCTCTCTTTTTTTATTTTACTCTAGTTTGGCCAGAAAGCTCATGTGGAATGTGCCCGCTTTTCTCCCGATGGTCAGTATCTGGTGACTGGATCAGTGGACGGCTTTGTTGAGGTTTGGAATTTCACCACAGGCAAAATCAGAAAAGATTTACGTTTTCAGGCTCAGGTGAGATAATTGATGTCTCTCATTATTTGTTATAAGATTAGATAATATTTGTGTTGATATTAAGTAATAAATTATTTTTTTTTAGCAACTATTAATAATATTTGTTATAAGATTAAATATTTGTTATAAGAATGTTTGCTTCTAAAAACAATTTTAAGATGCCACTTTTCAGGAGATTTCCTGAATTCAGGAAGAAATTATATAAGAGGACAAATGATATGCACATGCTTTGAAAATTCAAATAAAATCTCAGACTGATATTCAATTGTGACTGGGATAAAAAGTTTAATTTAAGAAAACTATAAGTTAAATTCATTGTATTATCTATTCATTTATCCAATAATCCCGTGGAGGCACAGCATGACAAGACAACCAATCTGGGTCATTCCTCTCTTTCCTCTGCTTTTCTCACGGTGTCGTTCAGTCCCAAGCCTGTCCACTCCCGGATATTATCTTCCCAGCATTTTCTCTGTCTGCCCCTTCTTCTCCCACCTTGCACAGTGCCCCGGAGAAATGCCTTCTTATCATTGCATTATGATGAATTCAATATTTCCTGCATTGCGTGTATTAAATGAATTCAAGTTTTTGGTTAAAGTGTAAATATAGAGTAGTATCACAAGATTATTTCATGAGAACAAACATGCCGCCAAATCACGTGATCGACGTTGTTGATGGACCAAAGATTATGAATTCTTTCCATGCAGGATAACTTCATGATGATGGATGATGCCGTCTTGTGTATTACCTTCAGTAGAGATTCAGAGATGTTGGCAACTGGCGCCCAAGATGGGAAAATAAAGGTAAGACATAATGTTGTTCATTTGATTTGTATTGTCATCCGTCCGTTGAATGCCTCCTTGGAATTACCATCGAGGAGATTTGGAAGAGAACTGGTCTCAACAATGTTGTGCTGGAGGTGAAACACCACCGTAGCTGGACATGACTTGGCCACGTATTACGTATGAAGAAGACGCGGCTCCCTCTCGAGGCCTTGTCATGGGTGCCCCCGGGGAAGAGAAACAGGGGCCGTCCCCTTGGGACATGGAGACAAATGGTGGAGGAGGAGATGAATGAGACTGGAAAGATCTGGAATGAACTGCGATGGCTCGCCCAGGACAGGGCAGGTTGGAGGACTCGTACAGGCGCCTTAATGTGCTCTCGATGGGGCTCAGAAGATTGGAGAATGCTACCTTGGAGTTACTAGAACCATATTAGATAAACTTTACAGTAAATATTAAAATTTTGTATTCATTTCAGAATTCTGCTTTGCGGTAATCTAATTTTGTTAATATGGTTATTCATTTACATGGTCTAATTGTCCGCCTTTCTGGCCACCCTGATATCAAAACCCACTTTTAGTAAAGTAAAGAGCTTTTTTATAGTGTGTACCCACTAAATGTGTTCAATGCGCTTTACAGAGTTTCCCTGGAAGGCCATTACAATCCAAAATCTTTCTCAGCCCCCTGGGGGGCATACAGAGGTGCAGCCCAATGAAAGGCGCTTCACTCTAGCACACTGACAAGATCTCCCTCTACCTATGGCCAGGTACCCATTTTACACCTGGATGTGGTGAGGAAATGCATGTAAAGAGTTTTCCCCAAGAACTCAGCATTGCGCCCATCCGGGATTCAAACCTGGGACCTTTTGATCACCAGCCTGAATGTCTACCACTAGACCACGATGCCACACTATTGTCATCTGTTGAATGCTAGCTTGAATGCTAATAGAACCATATTAGTAAGAGATAGACTTTATAATTAATATTTATAATTTGTATTTATTTCAGGATTCTGCTTTGCGGTAATCTAATTTTATTAATATGTTTATTCATTTTCGTGGTCTAATTGTCCGCCTTTCAGGCCATCCTGAAATCAACCTCTCTTTTAGGAATCATAGCCCTCTGTTGGTCTTACTGTCATCCCTCTTGATATCATTGCCGTTGAAATCCAAAACGCAGTATGTTTATTAAGTCTAAGTGCAAGAGAAATGTACTACAATTTGGATGCAACTGGCAGATAAGTACGGACACGAAAGAATATTTAGTGACCTTTTGATGACATCTTTATCTAATTGCATACTGTCATCACTTGATAATAATAATAATAACACTAACAATGATAATTTATTATATTATCTTTTTTTAACAATTATTTATTTATAAAACGCACATATCCACCAAAGTGTTCTATGGCGCTGAAAATGATAATTTAGATAAAGAAAAGATTAATAATAATGATAATAACAACAATAATGATAATGATAATATCATTTACATAGTATAGCTTTCTATCCACAAAAGGTGCAGCGCTGAGCACTTTACAATGTCAATACCGCTACCAATTCTAAAACTAGGGAATGAATAAATTACTTGTATCCTATCACGTTAAAAACATCTGCATAAAACAATATGATTGTATAAGCTAAGTAAAAGTCACTCATCTGTTGGGTCCATTTTGAATAGCCAACCCTCCTTTAATACTTGAGCAATGTGGTGGCAAGTCTGTCTGTCCTCCTAAGTCTACTGATAAGAAGAAGAGAAAGATGGGCGTTGAACAATGAAAGAAAATATTATTATTAGAAGAAAAAACAAATTCCACTTATTCATTCCAGAAGTGAAATTTGTCGTTTGGTATTTACCGTCACCGAGTGTCAGCCGTAAGAAGAGCGCCGCAAACGTAGACAATTCGTGTAAATAACCTTGCCCAAGAGTTAAACACGGTGTCTCCAAAGAGACATGACCTCATGACCTTTCAAATGCGAGTCCAACGGCTTAAGCGTTCTGCCCCGGTGCCACATAAGTTGACTTGCAGTTGATGTCATGTTCTTTCATATTATCTCCATTCTCTTCCAGGTGTGGAAAATTTTGACTGGTCAGTGTCTACGTAAGTTTGACAAAGCTCATGGCAAAGGAGTCACTTGCGTTACTTTTTCTAGAGACAACAGTCAGCTGCTTACAGCATCCTTTGATCAAACTCTCAGGTACGGAAATATCATTGACAGATTATTTCAAATGTATAGCTGCTAACCTATAGGATCAAATCATACTAAGTACTACTTGACCAACCCAAAAAAACACAATTGAAAATCTTATTAAATTCATCTTGGGTCCTAGATCCGCAGATATTTCCTTCATTTCTTTCTTTTCCCGGACTCCGGGCGTTTTGAAATTTAACAATCCGAATTGCGATACCTACCGTTTTCTCTCCATTAGTAGCACCTTCTCTAATAAATGGAGTTCAGTAGACTACAAAAATGTGCATTATTGTTTTAATGACTCTTAGTTGTTGGTTTATCGTCATAATTGTGTATAAGTAATTGAATGAGCAAGTGTGTGTTTCTGTGTGTATGAGTGTGACGTCGATGTTCGCAATACTTTCCCTACATCAAAAGATATGCCGACCAGGGAAATTCTCCATTACTGGTGACACTGACACTTGAGGTTACAGCTGGAGAAGGAAACGGACTGCCACGATTGTCTGAGGAATTTCCTCCTTTTTTGACATTATCAACACTGGTTAAGGCGCTCGACTACCACGCCAAAGGTCCCTGGTTCAAACCTGTGCAGGCGTGAATTTGAAATCCAAAATTCTTTCGGGTTTCCTTCTGCCCCCTTATCCTTAAGTTGTAAGGATATAGAGTGCCAAGTCCTATCGGAGACGGACTATAATATCAGAGGTCCCATGTGTATATGTAATATACGCATGTAAAAGAACCCTTGGCTGTTTACAAGGCAGTCTAGGATAACACCAAAGTAGTGGACATGGGTAAAATTCAATACAACAACAATGAAACACTGTTCAATACTACTAATGCTGATGTTTCTATTTGTTGCTACAGGGTTTTTTCTTCTTTGCAAAATAGGAGTCAGTGTACGGCCATGCAAAATGCACAATTTTGGTTTCTGACAAGTTGACAGCTATGAAAATGTTTTGCAGCATTGCATTTCTTTGGCTGGTAATATTTGTATGTGACCAAAATTTAATACAATTTTTCTCAAAAGTTGTAATCTTTGTTTCCATCTATGATACAGAGTACATGGGATGAAGTCGGGCAAAACTCTGAAAGAGTTTAGAGGTCACACATCATTTGTTAACGATGCTGTCTTTTCTCCTGATGGACATCAAATTATAAGGTATTTAAGATTATCAACCCTTTCGCTACTTCTAATATTCGGATTCATTTTTATTGTATTCATTTATCTTTCTGTCTTTCCAGAAATTGCTCCATATATTAAACATAATTTGTATCGTGCATAAAATCCTGCCTTAATTCTTTTTTATTTTGATGTGTGTGTATCTTCCTTTTAGTGCTAGTTCAGATGGTTCCATCAAAGTGTGGAGCGTCAAGACTACGGAATGTCAGAACACGTTCAAATCGTTTGGTAGTTCTACAGGAAGTGACACCACTGTGCACAGTGTCCATATTTTGCCAAGAAATGCAGAACAGTTTGTAGTGTGCAATAGATCTAACACCGTGGCAATCATGAATTTCCAGGGCCAGGTGAGAATCTAAAAAGGTTTTTATATGTTCTTCGTGAGGTAATTCCTTATTCGTTAAAGTTATTTGAGGTTTCATTGGGGCAATGAGTATATGATACAATCTCAGTCACTTGTGGAGCGATCCTTATTTTAAAACAGCGTGCATTCCAACAATGGTCAAATTCTGACAATCACGGCCTGACCAAACATTTTGTGTTCGGGCATATGCCTAGAGCCGCCAATTATTAATATTATCATCATCATCATCATGGGGAGCGGATAGCTCAGTGGTTAAGGCGCTCGCCTACCAAGCCAAAGGTCCCTGATTCAAACCCTTGCAGGCTTGAATTTGAAATCCAAATTTTCGGGTTTCCTTCTGCCCTCTATCTTTAAGTTGCTGGGATAAAGAGTGCCAAGTCCTATCGGAGACTGACTGTAATATCAGAGGCCCAATGTGTATAATACGCAACTGAAAGAACCCTGGATTGTTTACAAGGCAGTCTAGGAAAACCCTGATATCACCAATATCACAACAATCTTTTTCTTCTTTTTCTTCTTCTTATTATTATTACTAGAAAGTATCTTAACGCGGTGCATTTATTTTGAATTAACGAATAGAGACATACGCACATGTGCAGTTGATGAATTTCAAGCAGGATGGTTGATAGGATTCCAAATGAATTTCTAGTCATAAATCAATCTGAATTTTTGAAAGAAAACAAAGCCTTTAGTCAAAATTCTGGTTAGGCCATGCTACTGCATATGATACAAGAATGTGATTTTATGAAAGTACACTATATGCCAAATTTGTCTCTAGATAATGTAGATTTTCTTGAAAGAGTCACAGTAATTTCGGCCCTACTTTTATAATGATAATATTATTATTATTATTATAATGATATTATTATTATTATTATTAATAATATTATTATTCTTTTTTTTTTTAATTATTATTTTTATTATTACTATTATATTTTATTATTAATTTGTTGCCATCTTTCTTTCTTGCATCTAGATTGTCAGAAGTTTCTCCAGTGGTAAAAGAGAAGGGGGAGATTTTGTTTGCGCTGTGTTATCACCAAGAGGGGAATGGATTTACTGCGTGGGTGAAGACATGGTCTTGTATTGTTTCAGTGTCAACACAGGAAAGCTAGAGAGAACGTTGACGGTGGGTTATAGTTTGATTAAGGTCGTAAGCATTGTCTTATTACTAGGCCGCTTCACATTCACAGCGGCATAAGTGACCAGAATTTTTCTGCATTTGAAAAAAGTTGATATAGAAAAATAAAGTTATATTCTCATGATGTCATTGCTTAAATTAAGTTCATTCAGTGACCCTTAGACTAAGTCCTTCTTTTTAATTAAAGAGCCACTGGCAAGATCTTCCTCTACCTATAGCCAGGTACCGATTTTACACCTGGGTACGGTGAGGGAATACATTTAAATAGTCTTTCCCAAGAACTCAACATCGCGCCCAACCGGGATTCGAACCTGGAACCTTTCGATCACCAGTCCGAATGTCTACCACTAAACCATGATGCTACGCAAGAGAAGAATCTTCAGGATTAGATGGCAACAATAGGTCACCAACAAGAGAATCCTGGAGATACCTCAGTAGTACTCAATAATCTGATTGAGTTCGTTAATTTATTTTGAAGAGGAAGAAGACACCATCTCAGGATCAAGATAAATTCTTGTATTTTCACATACCAGTATGTATTAGCATGAATTATTAATTCATTAATTACAAATGTTAGTAAATGTTATAAGTTATATAATAAATATATTTTGTTGGGTTTTTTGTTTTCTTTCTTCAAAAGGTTCATGAAAAGGATGTAATAGGCATTGCACATCACCCTCATCAGAATTTGATTTCAACTTACTCGGAGGATGGCTTGCTCAAGTTGTGGAAACCATAAAGAAAACGTGAATAATATTATGTTAATATTAGAATGAAATCGTAATTTTTATGAAAGTCAAGTATACCATATGCGTACGTTCCAATGTTTGTTTGTTAGTTTTCCATCGATCATTATTGCCTCTCATTAAAATTCTTCTGTCAAGTCCATTTTGTTTTGATGTGTTAATGAAAGCCTTGATGTCGTTAATGAGAGCCTTGATTTTCTCCCTTGGATCCAACTTAGTCCATGATAAAATACAGTAGTTTTCGCGAGAGTGCCCTCCGGCTGAATGCCGTCAGGGGAAGCATACAGCCTGGTGCCGTTACATCTGATTTGCATAATCACCTTGGTAGTATATCATTACTGAATTACACTCTACCATGAAAATTCATTTTTACGGAGTAATGATATTTTAAAATTATTTTAACAACACCACTTTCCTTTTTCTTTTCTTTTTAAATTTTATTTATTTATTTGTTACCAAAACCACAAAGCTAGTTTCGGCCTCCTTGAAAGCATCATTATAAATGACAGCCACACTCCTGCTGTTTACCACAGTACCTGATCCGTTCCATCTCAACTAAAAAAAAAAACACTCTGTGACACAGACATTGAGAAATGATAACGAGAGACAAAGTCCTATGGTTAAAATGACATCTTTATTCCTATTTCAACCTCAAAGTATTACAAAACAATCAAATGCTAATCTATGGGGAAGGGGGAGAGGCCAAATTGTTGTTGTTGTAGTGTACCCGAAGTTATAAATCTTGACAAATAAAAAATAAGATTGCGTAAGAGAGAGAGAGAGTGTGTAATTAATTTCCATTGCAATTACAGCTATCAATAATGATCGTTAACGTTAACATGGAAAAATTTAATGTATGGGCAAAGTGTTCACATCTGTTTGGATATTGTCAATTTACTTTATGCCTTGGTCCGTTGTTCAACGTGGAATCTCCTTTACGTTTTGAAAGGTGCAAGTAGTGCAAGGGAAAAAACAACGGTGAGTTGAAAATAAGTTGGATTACGGTTGGAAAGTCATCAAGAAAAATAGCTTGATCTTCCTCCCATCTTTCTATTTTCTTTCAATTCACATTTTTGGTTGATTTTGAAACTGCACGCCAAAATTGTAGAGCTGTGTCTACCCTGATTTTACCGTTGCAACTTCCATTTGTCGGCAAATATCCAAACAGCAATGAAACTTGATTCATTTCATACTACGGATTTAAAAACCGTTAAGTCAAGGGATTTGACCATACAACCATACATGACTGAATGCAGCCAGTCATCATAATCAGATGGCTTTTATATCAATATTAAGTTTTATATTTATATTAATGATCACTTGGGGCAATTTCTGCTTAAAATAAAATAAGATCTTTAATTTCCAATAATGGAATCAGATTTCTTCAACTGAGTGATAAAATTAAAATGAATTTCCATAAGTTTTTGTAAGAAAGAAAATCCTTTCAGGTGGATACCGCTAATTAGGGAATTTGTTGGTTAATAAGTCTTGACTATTTTTGGTAATTTTAGCCTGTGGGAATTCTAATGAAAATTAATAATAATAACCAGGACTGGAAACCGTGATTCACAAGCCAAAACAAGTCAATCAAATAAAACTAACATGTATTTAAATCGTGAATCATCATTAAGACGTTTAACTAAAATTTAAACTGTTGCAACTACCGGCATCATAAAATAAAGGGTAGACCGTAGATAGAGAGGAGAGGGGTGAGAGGAACTACAAGTACAAATAAAAGAAGTTTTGTTCAATAATACTTTGCTGCTGACTTTGTGAGTACAAATCGACCAGGAAAAGAGAAGAAAAAAAACAAAAAAACAACAAACAAACTGTTATTGCACATATCCATATTATTATTAATAATAATAATTGCATAATAATAAGGGCAAAATAAAAAATGAAAAAAGTGTGTTCACCTCTGGAAGGGGGGAGGGAGGGGGTATCAAACGTCTATCAGTAGTTAATACAGTAGTATAGAAAGTGACCGCTACTGACAGCACCGAGTGGGTTATCAAATAAAAAAAATAATCAAACAATAAAAATCGTCAACCCTAGGTTTAAAAAAGGTGAAATTCACAACTGAATATTATTAATATTATCATGATGATGATGACGATGATAATGACCATAATAAAGTTGACAACAACCATGGTAGTGTAGTACAAACGGCAGGATATACAAACTAAATAAATAGCATTCCTCTGGTCTAGATCTAGACATTCACAGAGTCACACACAACAAGGGGTGCATTATCATTAATTGATTGGAGATTTGGACACAAACCCTTTTTTTTCTTTGAATATATAAGAGTCTATGTACCCCCAGTGACACAGAGCCACAAAATCTAATCAAAGTAAAAGCACCATTCCTGATTAAAAAGCGACTGATATCAAGGGAAAACGAGTTCTTTTCCATGACTAAACTAAAACGTTCACATCAAGAGGTGAAAATCAGGCTCTGTGTCTCAGGATGCGCTGTGTCACCGGAGGTACATGGGCTATCTATATTGTTAACAAAAGAAAAGGGTACAAATTCAAACTAAAATTATTGAAAGAAAAAAATTAACTTCAACTCATTTATATGTATATTTATAGGCTTGTGTAGCCATTTAAGCAACAACTGGTTCTGTGTCGACTGGCACAAGATTATTTTCTTCTACGCTCATGGAAGTGTCTCTAAGTCAATCTTTATTCTATTTAAATCATTTACGCTGTGGTAAACCAAAAACAATAGAAATTTCCTGTTACATTCTAGACCATCATGAGGACGTGCAGTATACCCAATAAACTAAACTACAATATTATGTTATATATAAGCTGACCCAAAACTACAATAGATTATAAATATTATATATAAGTTGAACCAAAACTACAATAGATTATAAATAAATTGACCCAATATACTACAGTATACTATATATGTTGACCCAAAACTACAATAGATTATAAATAAATTGACCCAATATACTACTACTACTGCCTTTCTGATGGCGTCAATATTACAGAGTGTAGAGTTATATTAATTACTATTATTGGGTAATGGAATGGAAAACAGATGTTCATTTCATATGCAAGACACTTCTCAGTCAGATATTTCCAATAATAAGCAGACGTGATCATAACTAAGATAAGCAATCTGTCATGACTAATAAACCGAATAATACTTGTCAGACTTGTCACGAAAGGAGCGAAATCATGCTCGTAAAATGTGAGGAAACAAATTGGCACATTCATTTGTTACAATAATCATCACAAATTTCTTCAACTAAAATCGTGATGCAGACGGAAGAAAAAAAGCCAAACAAACCCAAACTGTTATTGCGTTTTGAAATCCGTACAAGATAGTAATAATTTTCTTTTATCCTTTTCCTAGAAAATTTTTTTTTTTTTTTTTACTTTAAAGTAAAGGGATGGACAGCTTTAAAATAATTTTAAAAAATGCGAAAAAGGCTTGGAACCGCACATGGTCTACGCTTCACTGCAAGTATAATTGTAACAGAACGATACCACGTCAATCTTTCATGCCAGTGATTCAATACCGATATTGCACTTGAAGATTTAAACTCAGTAAATAAAAACCATACTTCAACTTCAACGTGAAAAAAATATTTCCACATGAGATCCATTTTGACTTGTAAAGCTTATAAACATCTACTAACTTCTCTTAGAGAGAAAGATTTTGCCCGGTGAATGCTAATATTAGCTATGATGACCCTGAGATGAAACGGGTTCAAGTCTTCTTCATTGCTTGATATTCACAAAAGGCCATATTAATAATAATAATAGTAATAAATAATGATATTAATATATTTCAACTAAATACGAGACAAATATCAAAGTTGTCGTGAGAAAAATGAGTTGGCTGAGTTAGTTATAATACGTTAGAATAAACATTATAGTATGTCACAGATCACACAAAGAATTGGTAGTTGTTAGTAGTAGTAGTAAATGAAATATATAAATATTTAAATCACAGTCAAAGATCGGAGAGCTAAGAAGTTAAGACACCGAATTGCACACTAGTCAATTGTAGGAATATATTAGTTAATGATAGAAACCTGACAAAGCCTGAACAATCAAATCAAACTGAATCACCGATGGAAGTCAAATATCCTACAGGTTGTAAAAATGCCAAAAACATGCTACTGTAAGGAAGAATACATTCCTCTAAGTTTTGAAGGGAATCAGAAGGTTGTAGGGTCGCGAAACCCTTCAGATCACAAACTTGTGTACCATTGCTGAGAGTTATCATATAATATGTTAAGCAAGTAAAAATCTTGACAGTCAATCTCTTTTTCCAATAATTCAAAATGCGTACACAGCATCATTCCCTCATTGCGACTGAAATGGTAAAAATAGAATAACAGCAATTTCTTACATCGCACGATGTGATGCATTGAATATCGACATTCTGCTGGATATAGAACGTATTAACAACGAGAGGATTTAACTGCAATCGGAAGTAATAACAATGTTAATATGGTAAAAAGCGAGGGCTAAGAACGTGAAGGAAAAATAAAAATAATAATAATAATAATGGAGAATTTTTCCACAAACTAATCATTCACAAAAAAAAAAAATCATGGAGGCGAGGTGATGTCATGGCAAAAGTGGAGCGGAATAATAATCATGAAAAAATCCATTGAAAATGTAAGATGGAGGAAAAAGTTACATCGTATGGGAGCACAACCATCAACATGAACGTAATCAGCCAGAGATTCGGTTAAATGACAAACGTCAACGGGTCATCCCGTGGCATACAACAACACACAAAAAGTGTTTTTAGATAAACTGGAAAGATTTCAATTCAAGATTCTTACTTCAATTAAAAACCACAGGACACATTGTCAAGTGTGTCATAACAAGACATTGTCAAGTGTGTCATAACAAGACATTGTCAAGTGTGTCATGACAAGACATTGTCAAGTGTGTCATAACAAGACATTGTCAAGTGTGTCATAACAAGACATTGTCAAGTGTGTCGTCATAACAAGAGGATACAAATTATCACAAGTAACAAAATTGGAATTTGATACGTAATACGTACAAGACAATCGGAATTATCTCCGAATGCAAATCACTTCCTTTAATCAGCTTTCTGTCGTCAAAACAACAATATCTTCTTCAATTCAGCATGACACTGGTTAACTGATGAAGTATGAACAAATTCTAATCGACGGCAACACTATGACGGAGATTGGAAAACTTGAAATCATGAAGCCAGTCTTGGAAATCTATTCATCTAATACCTAATATCTACTACATGCAGAAATAAGAAGTGCAATGGTGTAAGGAATATTTCCACTAAGCTGCAGGGTATCGGGTCCTATTGTCAAAATTGTTGATTAAATGACTGATTTCAAATTTATCACATTAAGGGTCATAAAGAAATAAAATACATTTTTTGTATTTCAAAAGTGTTATGAATAATTAAAAAGAATACAAAGTTAAATCAAGTAATAATATACAAAGATAATTTCCATTAATATGTCCGTTTGCAATTAAAATATAGAAAAAAACCCCTAGACTTTAAGTACATTTTAAGTATGGAGCAAGTGTAAGAATCTAATATCGACTTGAATAAGTAAGGAATGGTTGAATAGTATTAAAATTAAATAATTCTTCTTCACAAAGTAGAATATCACAATCAAACATTTGGTCCCAGTTCAAAGTCAAAACTATATAATGTATTGTTGGTACATATTGTAAATAATTGGGAAAACAAACAATTTCCTTTCAAATAGATATAAGTACCGTACATCACCGCACATAATACACAACTTTTCTTGCAAAAATAGAGTGGAGGGTGCATATTATCTTCGGATCATAAATTTTTTTTCAAAAAAATCCTGACCGACTTCGCAGTTAAGTCCCTTTAACAAAGTTAATCCTTGTCATTACTCCGTGGGCTAGAACTATTTAATTTCAAACCATCGTTCACTCCTATTGATACCAGCTTACAGGTAGTACCAGTATTAACTGCTGATAAATCTAGCTGTTTCAATGTTTCAAAGGCCAATTTTATTGTCTCTTAGTTATACAACAGTTTCCCGTTATTGTTGGCGTGTTCAGCACATTACGTTTACCCAATGGTTAACATTTGAATGGAGAAATTACGAATATCAAGTTTGATGGAGAAAATTGTGATAAAATCTTCAAAATGTCTGTCACCGGTCTGTCTGTCTATGAAGACCGAGTTGGAAGAGGAAAACATTGACTTTTGGAGGTCAGTACTCTTAATGCTTTATCTATTGTTTAGATGCGTAACATCTTATGCGTAGACGCTTATTGCAAAAATTGGACTCCTGTAGAAAGGGGTGCGTATTATCTTCCATTGCATATTACACGTGGTGATATACAGTATGCTTTGATTGAATACTGTCATCAAAGTTTCTCTTTGCTTTGTATCACAATGAAATAAGATGGATAAAATACATGTACCAAATAGTGTCAAGTCTAATTTTGGCTTTAAAAACAAAGAATTTAAAATTAACGGATGGGATCATAGAGTAGTACATTAATAATAAGCAATTTTCATTAAGTAAAGATAATTCAACTATGGAAGATAATAAACATGGAATATTGGGCATACAGTTGCCTAGTTTCTTAAATATAGAAATTGTCTTATTACATTCATTAAGAACTTTAAATCCATCAAAGTTGTACCGGTACTTATTTATAAAAAATTTGAAGAAAAAACCCCCAAACAGATGGATATTAATCGTCATGTTTTGTCAAAGTGACAAACAATAATTTCTTGCCATAAATTCTGAAATTCTGAATTTTTCACAGGCCAAACTTGTCCTATAAAAGGCATGGATAATGTCTAAGAACGTACCCAATTCTTTTATCAGATAAATCCAATGTAAAGAGTGGATCATATTCAATAAAATTTGAATAACATCGTACATGCAAAGAATGAGTAGGGTGGATTGGCCAGGGTAAGACCTACCTTTCTGAATTCAAAGGTGCAAATCGCCATCAGCTTAGAAAATTAACAAAACCATTAATTTTCATTTTCAATCTTAATACCAAAGACTAAAACAAAACGATTAACTTCATCGACTGACCCATCTCTTTAACATTTTCAAAAAAGTCTAAGAACAATCATTGCTACTGACAACAACATAATTTGAGTCAATTATCTGGTCATTTTCTCCCCGTTCCAAAAGTTAAGTAAGCATGTATTGTGTTCGATATTTATTCCCCCGTACAAAGCATCATAAACTGAGTGAATCACCGTCGTCTTCCCTATGCATAACAAGTCATGAATCCACAATGTATAAAGAATACTGCATTTGGAATATAACAAGGAAAGAATGCCCCAACAATGCACATTAAAATCACTTTCGTCTCTTCTAAGCCAATTGCATTCAACATTCATACGGATAAAAACAAAACGGCTGAAGTGTAATAATAATGCTAGGCTGAACAGACTCTTCTTCCATGACTCTTTTTAGAATATGTGAAAATGCAGGTGGTTGGAATGGAAACACCATGACTCAGAATCTTGAATTTAAACATAAAAACGTCCACAATAACTTACAATGCAATGGGAAAGAAAGAACGAATATCTAGAAAACTGTTCCCCATTCAGAGTCAGAGAGAAAAACTTGGTGGCGACGTTGACAAAAAAATACTTTCCCTACTGGAACATCGTCGTCGTATTCAATTTACCCATTTCCACCAGTTTGGTTTTCCAAGACCGAATTACAAACAGCCAAGGGTTCTTTTACATGCGTATATTATACACACGGGACCTCCTAGATTATAGTCCGTCTCCAATGGACTTGACCCTCATTTTATCCAAGCAACTTAAAGATAGGGAGCAGAAGGAAACCCGAAAAAGTGGATTTCAAATTCAAGTCTGCACAGGTTTGAACGAGGGACCTTTGGCCTGGCAGGTGAGCTTTTTACCTACTGAGCTATCCGCACCCCAAGTTAACCAAGTATTTTGAATACAATACATGAGAAGAAAAATAATTGGGCCATGAATATATATTCTTAAAATCTGATACACAAATAAATATAAATCTCTATATATCAATAAACTAAATATATGTAAAATGATCGCATTCGTATATCATTATTAATAAAAAAAAGATGAAGGAATGGAAAATACATTTTTCGAGGTAAACATCGAGAAAATTATTGTATAATGGCATTTCTTGATTTTTTAAGTGAGAAATCAAAATTGTAATTTTTAATATAATTCAGTGGTTTGGCAAAAAATGTAAATAAGTACACTATTTATGAGACATTGCAACAATAAATTGACAAAGGAGAATCAATGAGAAAACACATAAATAATGAGAATTCTAAAGAATGGTCGTGAGATAAGTCCACATAAGTAGAACAGAAACTATTGCCATCTCGACAAAGAATAAGACTCAATCTAATTGCAATTGGACAGAAGAAATATAGATAGTTTAGGAAAAATGACCAGTGTGATTTTATAAAATGATCATAATTGTGCACATTGGCAGACACACGGACAAACAAATACAACCATAATCAGCAGAGACCTAAGGGTTCTTGGTTGAAACTTTCAAAACATGCATATACAGCTTTTCACGTCAATGCCAAGAAATGACTTTTGTGTGATTGGTATCACTTGATATGCCAGATGATGATAACCTGGTCAATCTTTTCATTCGAAATCTACGGGTTCCATTAAAATAATCAAGAATAGTTATATTCATGTAAAAAAAAAAAAAAATTCACACTCAAGGTCACGTACCAGGCATCGAATATGTCTCTAACCCAATAAACTTTTTATTAAATATTGGGCTGCGTAGAGATAAAGACACACTAAAGGAAATTGGACGAACGATATAGTGTCTGTTGAAAAGACGAATAGCGTAGGACAAATTCTAGAATGAATATATAAAGAGGTGAACTACAAATTCATCTTGGTTCATTTATATGGCAGAGTGAAAATTTGGCACATGTTAATACAAATTTAATTTAAAAAAAAAAAAAAAAAATTAAAATAAATAAATAAATAGAAAAAAAAAAGAAATAATTAGGGAATGGGAAAACGGTTGTCAGCAAAGAATAGGCAATTGGCACGCAACGAGTGACATGACTATGAAATCAACCCAGTGACCATTGCCTTCATGTCAAGGTTCATGGGCGATACAAACATGAATAACAAGGAAAGAAGAAGACAATGACTGACCTGAAACTGAGGAGGGGGGGGGGGGGGGGGGGGGGTGTGGGTAATTGTTTGGGTGGAGTGGAACAATCCCCTTTTAAA
>JASKDV010253288.1:0-17310 GCA_032466395.1 Aegires albopunctatus
TAATACCGGTATGTATTCATGTTAAAATTTAGACTGCATGTCGGTATAATTAGCAATATTTATTGGTAGGATTTTTTGGGGTGCTGGTAGGATTTTTTTTGGTCACTTTTCCCTGGACACCCTGAAGCTACAGTATTGATATTTTATGTTAAAGTACTATGTCTATGATTTTATTAAATCATATGATCACAGCGAGCGTAAATATGACGATTATAAAGAAATCTAAGGTCTGAACATTTATCGCACCCTTAGAAAGACAGGGTTTTTAGGAGAAATTTGAACCATACACTACACAATAATTCTACCATCATTCTCTATGCCATGTAAAAGAATTGAGCTTACCTGACCTACTTTTTAAAATACTTTTTATGCTCATTAATACAGGTTTTAAATCACTGAACTGAGGGGTCCTGAATTGTTGAAGACCATTTTCTCAAAACTGTTCCTAGTGGAGTTAGAACCCTGTCAAAGGGAATGATATAATATACTTGTAAAAAGGCTGCTTTCTTATTTCTATGGGGAAAAGGATAAATAAATAAAGCAAATTTAACGTGTAAGAACTGAAAGGTGGAAACATACATTCCACTTTCCTCCACTTAGAATAATGAATTGATGGTGTACACCCTCCTGTTTAACATCTGCTTCTAATATTTTTCTCTTGAAAACAATGAAAACCAACAACGGTAATAATTAATTGTCATTGACAATTGAAATAAATGCATAATGTTACCATAGCAATTAATGGTAGTTTTCCTAAATGTGACATGTTAATGAAAATATTTATGTCTTTGCTACTTTTCCAAATTCTAGATCTATACAATCACTTTGATATTCAGGCTGAGCAGTTTTTGAGGGGTTTTTTTTCTCTCATTTGTATTCATGTCTAGTTTGAGATTTTCTTTTCTAATAATTTACCATTTTTCCATACTTTCCTTGCTCTTTTATCATTTTGTTTATTTAATCTAGTCCCATATCTTGATTCCAGAAACCATTATTTTATATCATTTTTTCATTATTTATTACGGTATATTGTTTTTCTGTAAATCTGTTTTTTATGTCCATCTGATGAAGGTTTCAATAAAACCCAAAATATTACACTATAGTAACTCCGCCTTTTATCTTTGAGATATTATTTAAACACACAATATCTCTGTGCCTTTTTCATTACCATAGGCCACCTTAGAACAGATTAGCAGTGACATCTCTCAATCACAACAGCGTCAGTATGAGGAAGACAATAATCTTACAACCATGCTGGAGACTCGAGCTCAACTTCCCATCCATAATTCCTGTCAGCACATCTTACAGCAGATAAGGGCCAACCCTGTCACTCTAATTCGTGGTGAAACTGGCTGTGGCAAAACGACACAGGTCAGTATGAAATTTGACGTTCAGAAGTGTGATGTTTTCCCTGGTCATGATATTTGTCTCTTAACTTACTATATTAAAAGTAAAAGTAATGAGATCGCTGCTAAGGGTATGTTGTGGTAGCGACTTTTTAATTTGTTTCGTTGTGTAAGGGTTAAATTCATTTTTCTATAGAGTGGTTGTTCTAATATTCTTTTCATTCAGACTCAAGATAGATTCTATTACATTTCATAACTGTAGAACTATTTCTACGTTGAAATGGTGACCATTCCTTTATTCAGTCTTTCAAACCTTATCATTTGGGGTATTTAGCATGATTGATTTATTTTATTGTATTCTGTTCTTTTAAATTCTATTTCATAGGTGCCACAATTTCTTTTGGACAGCATGATTCATGAAGGATATGGTGCTTTCTGCAACATTATTGTCACTCAGCCTCGTCGTATCAGTGCTGTAACCATTGCAGAACGTGTTGCAATGGAGCGCTCAGAAAATCTGGGAATGGCTATTGGTTACAGCGTCCGGTTTGATTCTATCATGCCAAGACCCTATGGTGGTATTCTCTACTGCACTGTCGGCACCTTGTTGAGAAGATTGGAAGGTGGCCTTCGAGGCATCTCACATGTCATAGTCGATGAAATCCATGAGAGAGATATCAATACAGATTTTCTCTTGGTCTTGTTGCGTGACATGGTTCGGGCCTACAGCGATTTGCGAGTCATCCTCATGTCAGCTACGGTGGACACAACCCTGTTTACCGAGTATTTTGGTGAGGTTTCTATCATTGAGATATATGGACGTACGTTCCCTGTGCAGGAATATTACTTAGAAGATTGCATAGAGATGCTCAATTTTGTGCCAGTCCCCCAAGATCGCAAAGGAAGAGGGGGGAAGGGTAAAGATGATGACGGTGCGGAAGAGGTGGATGAAGATGATGAAAATTGCAATAAGATAATTGAGCCTGGATATAAGGAATCAACAAGGTTTGCCATGGCCAAAATGCCAGAGAAGGAAGTATCTTTCGAACTTGTTGAATCTCTGCTGAAATACATCAAGACTTTGGGCGTCCCCGGAGCAGTGCTGTTTTTCTTGCCAGGGTGGAATCTGATATTCTCCATGCAAAAATACTTAGAACAAAGCCCCGAGTTTGGCAGCTCTAGATATAGGATCCTGCCTCTTCATTCCTCCATACCACGAGAAGAACAGAGACGCATCTTTGAGCCCGTGCCAGAAAATGTCACCAAAATCATTTTGTCCACCAACATTGCTGAGACAAGTGTCACTATCAATGATGTTGTCTTTGTCATTGACTCCTGCAAGGTCAAAATGAAGTTATTCACTTCTCACAACAATATGACAAATTACGCAACAGTCTGGGCCAGTAAAACCAACCTAGAACAGCGACAGGGACGTGCTGGCCGTGTTAGGGCAGGTTTTGCTTTTCATCTGTGCAGCAAAGCTCGGTACAAAAGGCTGGAACAACATGCCACACCAGAAATTTTCCGCACTCCTCTTCATGAATTGGCCCTGTCCATCAAACTGCTTAGACTTGGTCCCATCGGTCAATTTTTAGCCAAGGCGGTTGAACCACCACCCATTGACGCTATCATTGAAGCTGAAGTGATGTTAAGAGGTGAGTATTGAGTCATCCTATTTTATCATTTCCTTTATATAGATAAGTAAAAAAAGCCTGTCCAAAAATGGCACATTGAAAGTGATTTGGTTTAGGGTTTATATAAAATTTATAAGTTTCATTTTTCTTCATTGAGACCGACAAAATAAATTAATGTAAACTACCATTCTTATCTTTTATCTCTTAGAGCAATTGGAAACTAAGTTGAAGTACAATTTTATAGGCAACCACTGTTATCCAGTTAAGGAATGTGGTTTCATTGTTTAAGTTTGAATTTGGATGAATTCTAAAACTATTTTTATAATCTTCTTTTTTTTTTCACAGCAATGAGGGCTTTGGATTCCAACGACGAATTGACTCCTCTTGGTAAAATATTAGCCAAGATGCCGATAGAGCCCCGACTTGGCAAAATGATAATTTTTGGCTGCATTTTCTATGTTGGGGATGCTCTGAGCACAATTGCAGCCAGCACAACATTTCCAGAACCATTCATAGTGCCACAAGATCGGAGGCGGTTAGGCTGGGTCCACAAAAACATGGCAGGCGGTAGAGCTAGTGACCATATTGCTCTACTAAATGCCTTTCAGATGTGGGAAGATGCAAGGTATGAGGATATTGCTGCGTGTTCAATTACAGTTATTCGTTGGGCAATTTTTAAACTTTATTTTGTACTTACATAAACATTCTTCTATTAGCTTTCTTTGTTATGCATTGCTGCTACTATCAAATGTCTCAAAACCATATTGGTATAAACTTTACTTCAAGCTTGAAACTTTAATTATGGTTTCTTCTCAGTTTCTTTACCTCAAAAGCCATGCCATGATTAATTAAACTCTGTTCATTTTTCTATGCATTACATTTTCTTTGAAATTCAACCCTTTAAACCAATTTGTATAATCTAATCGTCTAGAACCTTTTAGAAGTTTCATTAGTCTCTTAATGTATGATATTATGTATTGATTTATTATTTTTTTGGTAATAAAAAATGTTTCTTTCATATTGAGAGTAGTCTCTGTTAAGAACTGTACTTAATTTTCAAATTTTTTATCAATATTTTTCTTGTTTTATCATTGCAGGTCAGGGGGTGAAAATGCTGAGATTGGTTTCTGTGAGGCGAAATCCCTCAACATGCAGACACTACGCATGACATGGGAGGCAAAGGTAGAACCAGTATTAAAATCTTTTAACTTAGTACAGTCTGTGCCCTCTCTAATCCAAACACCTTCGTTCCCAGCAATCTGTTCGGATTACAGAATTTTCCCGACTAGGGAACATTCAGAAATTATTTTTATTTAATTTGTTCCCAGAAAATGGTTCGGATTACAGAGGGGTTCGGACTAGAGAGGGCAAACTGTATACACCTTTGTCTTAAAGAACATCAACTTGTCATCTTTTATATCCACCATTTGGCACACTGAATCAAACGTTTCTTTCATGAATATTATCATTTAGAAGTTTAATACTTTATCTAAAGCCTGTATAAGTTTACAAAATCTGTGCTGTTGATCCTATTATTTATATTTTTATTTTGGTATTTCAATAATGATGAGAATTTGTTGTCATTTAGTGCCTGGTAATCCATCTATGACATTGAATGCCTCACCCAAATATTTCCTTTTACTTTTGTTCCACCCCACTTTACCCAAAACTAATGTTTTATACCTGCCTACATTTGAGTCAGTAATAAATGTTGGAGAAGAAACTATTTAGCTATAGTTATTTCTATAGATATTTCTATGATGATAACTTAATAAAGATACTGAGCAGGCTTGAGTACTGATGGAAATGACTAATGAGTATTTACGCTTGTTGGGTGTGATGTCTTAGTGATGCATTTGATAAATATATTGATGCCAATAACTAAGGTACCAGGCTGTTGTTGTTGTTGAACAATAGTTACAATATAATGAAGATAACACATTGATAATTGAGACGTTGGAATACAGCTATTATTTCAATAAATATAATTCTAATATATCAATTACTTTTGGTTTTTGTTTCACTCTCTATCACAGAGTCAGCTGAGAGATATCTTGGTCAGTGCTGGATTTCCCGAGGAAAGTGTTCTGCCCCAGGCTTTTAATTTTGTTGGACCTGACAACAGATTGGATATAGTATGTTTATCTGAAATTCCATCCTCCTCATTTTCAATTTTGAAATGTTTAAAACACGAACAGAAAAAATATGAATTTGACTCATCTTCCTAGATTTCTTTCCAAATAATTTTAATCAGTCTATTTCTGTCCATTAGGTTCCCATAAAAAATTATCAAAACAGAAAGTTAACCATAAACAAGCTATTTTCTGCAAAGATGATGATTTCATATTCATATTCACTTTCATTCTACAACAATGTGTTAGCATTGTCATCGGTGGTGTAAAATTATTCAAAATTGAACAAGGGTAAAAACCATCAAGACTAATATCATTGTTTCTGATTGTTAAAATTTCAAATGAATGGAATTTGCTTTATCTATTTTGAAACTAAAATCTTAAGTATCACTATATTCTCGACGACATGTCTGTACAATATAACTATTACGATCTAGTCCAAGGAGATCGAAGCCTGAATAAAGTGATATTTATGCGATTTAACATGTCTTTTATTTTCATGCTGATAATTTTCAGGTTTCTTTCCTCTTTTATAGATTGTCAGCCTTCTTTCCATTGGATTGTATCCAAATGTTTGCTTCCACAAGGAGAAGAGGAAAGTCTTGACTCAGGAATCAAAGGCAGCATTGGTTCACAAGTCATCTGTGAATTGTAGTAATTTTGCCATTGAATTCCCATCCCCCTTCTTCATATTTGGAGAAAAGGTTGGCATTCTCTACTCTCCCTTATAATTGAGATCAAATAAAAATAATTGTAGTTACATGGGTCTGATCACATTTAAAGTTTTAAAGAGAGGCACTGTAATATTTGTCTTCTGCTTATTGCTTGATTTTTGGATAAGTTGTTTTCATAATCTGTTGAGCAATACAAATGAATTGCCTTGAAACAGGATTGGTACAAATCATTAATTTCTGGGGAAAGCCTTAAATTTAGGAACTTAATTTACGGGTTTTGAACAAGTCTTGAATTTGAGAATTTAGCCAAGAGGTCTTGAAAAAGTCTTAAATTTTTTTTACCTTCAAATTTTTTCAGTATTTTTCTTTTTAGATTTTTCAAACAATTTTGTCCTCTTTAAAATCATTTGATGACTCTTGGACCCTTTTGAATAAGTAAAATCACAAATATCCAATAATTTCAACTAATTGATTTTTTTTGCGATCCTTGTGAAACCGCTTGCGTGAGACCGACAAGAGAGAGAGTTGATGATATCAAACTAAAACGAAGGAAACTGGAAGCAGACCTGCCATTCATTTAGATTAATCAGAATATTCAGATGTTTTGTTACAAAAATTGTGAAATTCTGATTTTATAAAGACCAATTCTGATATTTATTTATTTTTTCCATTTTGGTGGGCTTCTGCAATGCGCCTACACACTCAATATGTCCACACATGTTCAAAGTTTGTGAAAACAATGAACCAGAATAATTAAAGTTTTGTGAGGAATGTACAAAAACGTGGGCATGCATTATTTCATCAGAGCAACTAATATGGCACATTTTGCCTTTTGGATTATTATTACTTCAATAGAATCAGTTGCTGTTGTCACTCTGGAGAGATATTATATTTTTTTACCTTTAACTCATTCAGTGCTTAGCCCAATCTGTCAAAGCCCCCTTTATACTGAGCAATTTTCCAATGGTGAGGAAAGGTTGGCTACATCTAGAACAAAATCATTAAAAGTCATCAAAATTCCTGGTATCAATGACAAGAGAGAGAAAGAAAGAATAAACCTACCCAAAATGCCTCTTGCTAAATTCATCTTTGTTAGATTGGATGAACATTTTTATGTATATTTTGGTTAGTACAAGTTCAAGTTCAAATGCGAGAATTCTTGTTAGTAGTGAGTGTGGAATGCGTCAATAACACTGAATGAGTTAAATGATTAACCTGTTTATCTGCTTATACATTATATAATAACATGATACTTCGTGCATTATCAGATTCGTACCAGAGCCGTGTCCTGCAAGCAAATGACCAATGTGTCTCCAATTCAGTTGCTACTTTTTGGGCCTCGAAATGTCAGCAAACAAGGAGATCTTGTAGTGTTAGATCAATGGTATGTTTTGTCCTATTGTAATACGGTTTGAAATTCATTTTCACATAAGGTAGTTTTAAGATATCTCGTTTTCTTAATCCTCTTATGCATCTACATAGTTGATGCTACATGTAATATATTTTTGGCAAGCAAATGTAGTAGAAAAGACATGCCAGTTCTTTTCATGGTCATGAAGCCAAATATTGTTGTTGTTTTTGTTTTTTTTGTCACCATGAACACTTACGAGCAGGCTTTATAATGGATGTTACTAGCTCCTTGTTAGAAATGATATGCCTTTACAACTGTTGTTATTAATATGTATCCAGTAACATGATGATGACTATCCTATTAAATAGACTTTCATAATCAGCATAAAGTCAATATCATTGCATGCTTATTTTATTCAAATGTCTACTTTTCTTTTTTTTCTCCCTTATTTGGTTTGACAGTTAGTTTTTTATCTTGATATATCATGGATAGAAGAAACAAAAGTCAATTATTTTTCCTTAATAAGCAGTTAAAGATCACACCAAATCACATGATCCAGTGATTAATTGAAGGAAGCCATAACAATAACAAGAAATGAGTGTGAGCTCTGTCGATATTGTCAATTTACTTATTATTTTGAGAAAAACATCGGATTTATTAAATGATTTATAATGCTTCATATTTTTTGTTTGTCAGGATTAACCTAGAGATGAAGGCAGATCTCGCTGCTAAACTCGTTGCTCTAAGACCCCCATTAGAAGCCTTGGTGGTCAGAGCTACGAAAGACCCAGAAAGTGTAGCCACCCCACCCCCTCAAGAGGAGGGTCTCCTTGGGTTGATTAGGGCTCTGTCTCGACCTCAGGCAGGCAGACATGGCTTGAGCCAAAATTCGTAAGTGCATTTCTAAATCTTTTTTATTTTCTGATTCCTAGCCATCAAAGAAGTAAAGTATGTATCATCATGTTAGCCCACTTTATATGCTCAATGGCTAGCCATTGCATCTCGCCATCTCCCCTCGGGGCCATATGAAAGTGTGCACTGATGAAACGAGTTGTGGCTCCACCTATAGCCAGGTACTCAATTTACACCTGGTTATGGTGAGGTAAATGCATGTAAAGACTAAAGAGCCTTTCCATTTACCAGAGTCAGCATCTTAATCTTTCCCTACCATGGACATTTTGATCACCAGCCCATGTGTGTCTACCTTCATCACACACTGTCATGTGTTGCCATTTCTAGTTCATTTGAGTCACACTGTCATTTCAGTTTATCACCACTCCATGTATAAAGAATATATAGAAATTTTACAATTACATTTTCTTTAAGTTTATCACTATTTCTACTTTGCTTTTAACCATTTCAGATTTCCTGTGTTCTCTACCCCTTTACTATACGTTAAAATCAATTGCTACTTTTTGCCACATATACCGTAATAATATACAGGTATAAAGTAGCGCTACAGTAGATTGGGATACATTTAAAGGGTTATCATTAGATCACATTATATTTTTTTAAAACCACATAGATCTAGCAAAACTACACTAGCATTCATGTAAATTTAATAATACACGCATATATTTATTAAAATATTATCAAACTTGTGTGCCATTTCAGAGGTTCCATGGATCGTGGTGTTCCTCCTCCCAAGCGACGTTATGACAGTGCATTTGGTCAAGGGGGACAATCGGATGGTGGCTACAGGGGAAGAGGAGGGGGTTTTGGAGGAAGAGGGGGAGGTTATGGAGGAAGAGGTGGTGGTGGTTATGGAGGAAGAGGTGGTGCTGGTTATGGAGGAAGAGGAGGTGGTTACGGTGGTGGTTATGGAGGAAGAGGGGGTGGTTACGGTGGTGGATATGGTGGTGGTTATGGAGGAAGAGGGGGTGGTTACGGTGGTGGATATGGTGGTGGCTCTGAAGGAAGAGGAGGTGGCTACGGGGGTGTCTCTGAAGGAAGAGGAGGTGGTTATAGTGGTGGCTCTGAAGGAGGTGGAGGAGGTGGCTACGGGGGTGTCTCTGAAGGAAGAGGAGGTGGTTACGGGGGTGGCTCTGAAGGAAGAGGAGGTGGTTACGGGGGTGGCTCTGAAGGAATTGGAGGTGGTTACAGTGGTGGCTCTGAAGGAAGAGTAGGTGGTTACGGGGATGGATTTGGTGGAAGAGGGGGTGGCTATGGGGACAATTTTGGAGGTGGAAATGGTGGTGGTAGTTACGGTGGTGGTGAGGGTGAGTAGAGGTTTAATCACATTGATAAAGTGGGTTGCAATGAGGATAACTGTTAAAAGGAATGATGATAAAGAATTGATGTAAAAATACGACAAATTTCCATTAGTTTTAAGGCAATTTCATATTTAATTTTTAGAAGCAGGTTTTGAAGTTCAAGATTATCATTTGACACCTAAGTGACTACCAGCTAGTGTACACACAGCCTGTAGATGCTACACGAGGACCACCGATGAGTATTCCGCAACATTCTTAGGGTCAGTGATAGGCACAAATTATTTTTGAATTCACTTTGAATCAAATATGATGTGGTCTGTTTGATAACTATGGCAGCTTTTTATTTGACATTAGAAAAAAAGAAGGAAGAAACGTATTTTTATTCTATTATATCGTTGCAAAATTTCTTTATCAAACATTTGCTCGGTCTATGATAGGTAGCGGTCCCAATTCTAGGTTAGTAGGAAGTTTTGGCCACTCACATAGGTGTTAAATGAATTGTGTTGAAGTAGAGCATAGGTGTTAGTAAGTTTGGTTTTTAGATTTGGTTTGAAAAAATGAAACATTGTGGAGTTTCTTGCATTGGTTGAAAAATAAAATCTTGGGGTCTTGTGTTGGTGGTGAAAGTGATGTAAGGAATTTGATTCATAACAAATAATGAAATCGATATTGTGACTCTGGATGAATTTAAATGAAGAATTCTAATTATTGGTACTTTGGGAGGTTGAAAACAAGTATGACTATATATGTAATCTTCGGAGAGAGGGCATGTTGATGTGACTTTTGTAACTGATAATTATCTCATGTTTGTTTGATTTTTTTAGAGAGAGAAAAACAGTATATTCTACGAGAAGAAAGAGATCAAGTATGATGAATGTCTCTTTCGTTTTGTTAGTTTTGGGAATAATGGTCATAGAGATGAAAATAATTTCTTTCTTATTGATTTTTATTACATCATACAAAGTAATCTTTTTGTTTTCTGTGTTGCCAATCATGTTGTTAATGGGTAATAAATTATAAGTGAGATGTAACGTGACAATGGTAACATTGATTATCAAATTTAAAAAATTCATACATTATCGTGTACATTTTTCAAATCTAGGGACAATTCTAAATGTTGTTGAAGTTGGCTTTCCAAATCATTTTCGTCTCAATCACACACTACACACACCTTTGACAATCACACACTACACACACCTTTGACAATCACACACTACACACACCTTTGACAAAGCTGCTTTACGTTTTCTTTACATGTGATATGTAATCTGTATTACTTTTACTGTACGGGTACTGGTATCACAGAAGTACCCATTTTGACAGTGAATTTATAATAATAGTATTAGTAATAATAATATATTAATAGTAAGAAGAAGAAGAAAAAAATAAATAAATAATAATAATAATCGCAGAACACACTTGTAACGAACACGCTTAAAGCGAATTGACGGCTTTAACGAACATATGTTCTTGTCCACAGGCTTCTTTTTCTTCTTTGTTCGCGACTGAAATAACGAATTACTGAATAAAGAACCATTTTTCTTTCCCGGGGTTGTTATTTATATCATGTATTCTACTGTACTTTATCTTTAATTTTTCTCCCTAAGTTTTTTTGTTTTTTTGTTCATGCCTACTCTGAACTGATTGAAATAATTGTGCTTATAATACACTGGCACTGGCAGAGGTCTTTTTTATTTTTTATTCCTTTCTCAGATCTTAGAATGAGAGGAGTAAGAAAGGTTTGTTTAGGCCTATGAAAAGGGAGATAAGAAAAGGACACTTTTTAATTGAAACTATAATAATTCTGGTTTAGTTTAGAAAAAGAAACAATTTTCTTAGGTTTGAATTTGAAGTGAATTGATTGACATTGTAAGACTCCTGATATTATTGATCTCAAACAAGTCTGCATTGCATACTAATGAATGTGATTCGAAGCTGTGTCTGCAGATGTAATAAATTTTAAAGCCCCATCTATCATCACCAATAAAGTAGTTAAAACTTCTGGTTGGATATGTTGTAATATTATTGTGAGAAAATTTTAAGTCTCAGAATTATTCAAACTATAATTATGTGCCGCCAATTTTTGATGATTTTTCTGTCCTACCACACCAGAAATGTCACTATTTTCGAAAACTGTTGATGAAATACCTTTTAAAATTGCACATGTGCATGTTTGTTGTTTTAATAATAATTTTGTTTTTGCAATAATTTTCACCATTCATATGTCATGAAAAACATTAAAATGATTGAATTTGATCTTTTAATTCTAATGGTATTTGTGTTTCTGTTCATTATTTTGTCTACTCTCAACCTCAGTCATAATTCCTTAAACAAAGTTTCTTTGAATGTTTATGAGCTAATCAGGATTTTTGAAATGTCACTGTGTAAGAATTTCTTAGGATTTAGTGAATAATTTTCACTCCTTGCTGTATATTGCTAAACATTACACATTTTCATTGTTACAAATGTTCCGAACTCATTGACATAACAGAGAAACCTGAGCATATTTTTCATATTAAGAGAATCCTTAGCTTTGGGAAACAAAAATGGCTGATAGAGTAGGCACCAGACAAGACCATACAATCTTTCTTCAAACATAGAGCCAAATCATTTAATTTATTCTTCCCTGCTTTGAAAAGACCAGACCATTGCATACTGGATATCATTAACACCTAATAATAAGCCATTCTGAAAAGGACATTAACCCACCTGCATGGTCTGCAAATCACTAGAACTACTAGAAGAAACAATACACCAATTCTTTGAATGCACCCAACTTACCAAACTTAGAATTGAACTACTTCCACCTACTTGACTGCTGAAAAAGGACTGACTTCCAACAATCGGGGAATCAGAAAACAAAAAGTAAGTATCCAATCATAGTTGACAGGATTTGTTTACAAAAGAGCCAACTTATAATGGTAATGATAAACTTATACAGGTTTCCCTAATAATATCATATAATTGAACATTGTCATCCATATCCAAGGAATTCAATTTTGATTTTTTGCTGGGCTGACTACTGTGTTTATCTTTTCAACAATCTGCCAATAATTTGAAAGTATCCATAACATTAAACTCAAAGCCTTCAGTTGGTATGATTGGTAAAGTTTCAATCTAAAACTAAAATCATATTCAAAAATGTTACTTGTATGTTCATTTGCGCAGTTTTATTCTTTTGTGCAATGTTTTGTACTTTGTGTTCTGGTATTACAGTTGCAGTTTGACCCACAAAGATGATATAGGGTTAAAGTAAAAAGGTTAAGTTAAAAACACAATTTTTTTAGGTATGCTAACAAAGGTCTGAGACTGAGAGAAAAGAAAAGTATGGTATGGTACACCTGATTCCCTTAAAATTTAAAAAAGCGACCCAACCAAGTGTGTGGCATCGTGGTCTAGTGGTAGACATTTTGACTGGTGATCAAGAGGTCCCAGGTTCGAGTCCCGGTTGGGCGCAATGTTAAGTTCTTCTACGGCCAAGTTTCACACCTGAGTCAGTGAGTCCAGTGAGGAAGAAGAGATGGAGTAACTTACTGAAGGACACACTAATGACTAGTGGTTATCGAGAAAATTTGTGACCAGCGGGTTACGATCCCATCGAGTCACCTAGCCAATCAGTGTCAGTAAGTGAAGCTGCTTGAGTTTATTGTGTTTGAACCGTGTTAATCACTAGGCCACTGACTGAAGCCCCCACCACCTATCCATCACAACACCATTAGTATTAGTAGGCCTACATAATATTAATATCTGTGTATGTGGACACAAAGAAGGTCACTGTTGTGAATTGATAGCCTGGTCATGTACTGTAAAGAAGGCAAAATAAGTTTGACATGACTTCCATGGAATGTACTCTGCCCGCTGATCAGCTCTGGACCAATGCCAGTGGAACTTATTCATCATGATTGTGGTGAGAGGCACATTGACATTGTATCAACAGGATGCAAGGGCATCAGCTAAAAGTAAAAGGGCTAAGCACCAAGCAGTGAACGATCTGGGGGGATACCCTGCGGTAGGCACTTTAATAAGTAATGGAGAAAGGCCTTGTTAAAAAAAGAAATGCACTGCACACTTTAGAGTACTTTGACTACTGTACAGTCAAAACATTCCGACATGGCAGTATAGATCTATATGGCAATGAAAAGTGCGGAAAACCCTGCACATCATAGGCTATGTATGATATCAGGAGATGAAGCTGCACAGGTAAAACTACACCAGATAATCAAATAAATGACACATCACTCAACTTTCTCTTTTATTGAACACATTTTTTTTTTTTAATATTACAAAGTTGAAAAGAAAACAAAACAAAACAATCTCACAATAATAATCTTTGTTTTTTGTCTTAAAAAAGAGGTAGCAGTTTGATAATGTACGATAAATTAATTCATCAAAAGAAGATGTAACTAGACTGGTTTTAAATGGATTGGCGGGTTTAATAGTTATTAAAGGTAAGCATGTTATAAGCGAGCTAAGCAAATATATATTAGGTAAGTCATTACAAAATGAGGCAAGAACATGAAATCAGAATGACAGTGATACCATTGACACAGTTGTTTTAAGGAAAGGAATGTATCTTTAATATTTTTATGATTACTAGCATTAGTATTGTTATAGGCAACAAAACATTACAAAAAGATTTTATGCAATTTCATTAGTTTTCGTAGACAAATAGAAAATGTTTTAGAGAAAAATATTCGAATGAATTGTGATTTTAAAAACTTCTCCAACATTAAAGACTATTTTTCAAATTTTCAAATTATAAAAAAAGCTTAATGATATTGATGATAGAATAAATTGAAATGGAAAAGAACAAAAAAACAACAACAACAAAAAAACTCAAAATACTTTTGGCTACGGCAATCATCTTGTTAATCTTATCCACTACAGGTACTAAAACATAATATGATTACATACAATGATAATATGAATGACAACAATGGGAACATAAATATTTAATACATTTAAGACTAACCACTTTTCAGTTTTGTCTTCCACTCACTATTTCTTTCTAGCTCTAGTGTTTAGGCTGTATTTTATGTTTATGTGAAATATTATTATTTATTATTTTTTAAAAATGTACACATGCATTTGCAGTATTTTACTTTATTTTAAACTTTCTTGTGATGGAAGAAGTATATATATTATATATGGAATGGTTAGACTTTGATTTGAATTATTGGTATTGCAGTCTTAGTTAGGAATACACATGTAATTAATTTGTTTTGTGTTGCAATTAAACCTTGATAGAAAAAGATCTAGTAATAGCTTTGCCCACATTTTGGTAGAGCTTATTTTTTTGCTTCATTTTTAAAGCAAATGTGTTCATCATAATTCCAATTTGTGATTAATGACCGGAAATAAAAAAGTACTGCCATTGTTTAAAATAAAAAAAGTCATCAATCAAAATGTAATCCTGTCTTGTCATAAATAAAAAGCATCCCAATACATGTATTATTAGGTTTGTATCATCAATCTTCAGTTCCCTTATATTCACAAAGAGTTTTATAAATTACTCAAAGATAGCCATGCTTTTTCTCCTTTCTTTTTGAAGGTTGTTAGCAAATTATTATGTACTTTCATTGTTTTGCTCTTAAAATCTTAATAATATTTAATCTTTGAATGCCATTTTTCCTCTGTAGATTATCCAGGCTTGGGACCAGCATGAGTACAGTTGTAGTATTAATAGACATCAAAATGCACTTAATAGTACAACTGTATACAAGAAGCATTTTTCATTGGCTATTAATACGGGATTTCGTTGGTCGGAATGCAAGCGTTTTCATTGGACAGTCTTGATTGTTGATTTGAAGTTGCTGCTTACCGCACTATCGATGTCGCTATACAGGGTTTTTACTAAAAAGTGTGTCGTTATCGTTATGGTGAGGTTATATTATTACTAATGATATATATATAATATAGAGGATAAAATCGGGACGGGCACAATGTCACCATAGAGAGGATGTCCTTATATATAAGTGGGCTGCACTGTATTCACTCAATATATGGCAATAAAGGGAAAACATTTATTATCTCATCCTCTCAGACTAACTGATTTCTGTATATATAAAAAGTTGACATGGGAAATGTTTAGGCTATAGATTTACAATGGTTAAGGTCAATGCTACTGCAGTGACTGAAAATTCAATAAAAAACATTTTGAAACCCACCCCACTCTAACCAAAAGAAATGCCTTAGAATGCTAATTCCTATAAATCAGAAGAAATAAATACAAGTGAGTAAGGGTGATTCTTATTTGCTTGTATCCCCCCCCCCCCTTTTTTTCCCCTTTCTTTCCCTTTCTCTATCCCTTCCCTGCCCCCCTCACTTAGAGATATAATAATTATATTCTATAAATTCACATGCACCTTACCGAAGATCGAAACAATGTTACAATACAATCACAACATAAGTATAATATAAAATTAGAATGGATTTCACAACATTATTTTGCTTTTGATCATAAAAGATTAAATTATAAAAAATTTATCATGAATTTTTAACTTATGATAATGTAGTAAACCACAGCAAGGGTGATCCTATATGAATAAGAACATCTTTTCTAATGACATGCTTCCATTGTATAAAATACAACAAAAAAGCTTAATCATGGAATACAATCATGTACAAATCTCTCTGCACATATAATATATTATAAGATAAGATAAGATAAACTTTATTGATCAAAAAAAAAAGGAAATTACATTTTGTTAACACAGCTCACACTTTGAATGCCTTTCACACCTGGTCATCTATCGTACACAACTGAATCACACACATATAACAATATATCATCCACACACAACATACATGGTTCAAATACATAGTGGTACAATAAAATAGACATAATATATATATACATATTATCTTGCCCAGAAATTATGGTAATGTCACTCAGTCAAAGTAACTTGATTCTAAAAACTTGATCTCACCAGAACTAGATCTAGATCTATCATTGCTTTTCATAAAAAAAAAAACAAGAAAACAATTAAAAAAATTAATAATACATGTAAATAAATTAATTAATTAAAAAAACAACAACCAATTTTTAAAACTTCAGGATCATTTAAAAAATAGATCAATATATTATTATATCTATTAAAAAAATTCTGTATTCAACAGCTGCTCCAATCGACTTGAAATTTTCTGTAGGCCTTCAATGCTTTACAAGGACCCGTGTACTTTGTCACCTCATTAGGTTGCTAAGTATTTGTTGACGTTTGTTGTGTCATTATCGAACCCACCTATTGGGCTTCTACCGCCATCTTCGAACTTTTTAGTCATGTTGCTATATAATAAGTCTATCGATGATTGGCTCTCATATTTGGAAGTCCCTAAGTTATTTGTAACGAAGGAAGGAGAGAGAGAGAGAGGGAGAGGATCTGCACCTTATTTTTCTTTTACAAGCAAAGCTGTAACGGGCCGACCAGTATAATATAAAAAAAAATACTTTTATACAATAATTTTTTATTAAATTCCTGAAACAATTCAGATGTGAATAAAAATGTTCTACCTCACAAACTAATGAGTAGTCTATCAATGGTAAGAAGTTCTAAGGAGTTGCCATCCCAAACCCATCTGATAGATCTAGTAGTATTGTTTTTATAGCTGATCTCAACCATCACTAATGGAACAAGTCAATTTCTGAAAGCTAAAAGATGTAATTAAATTTCTCAAAAAGTCCCTTATTTTTAACACAAAGCATTCACATACTAGATCTAGTCCTAAAACTATTTTGCCTACTACTCAGTTTGTAAAAAACCCAACTCAGCCTATTTGAGTGAGGCATTCCCTGTGAAACCAGCTGGGTTTTTTTAAAATATATTGTCAATACACCAAATACTTACTTAGATACTTAGAGATAATTTCCAGCACAGGTTCTCAGCGATCCTCTTCGCTGGACTCTGGTGTTTACATAGTTTCTTCCGGTTGCAGATCACCGTGAAGACCGAATTTGATGCTA
>JASKDV010253398.1:0-17307 GCA_032466395.1 Aegires albopunctatus
AGCTATATGCCTCCCTCCCTCCCCAGCAAAACCTCCTCCCTCCTCTGAGGGGACAAAACAGCCTGATAGACAGAAGAGAGAGGACAGATGGGAGAAGAAGCTCCCGTTCCCTGGTCGTACGACCCGCACATGGAGAAGCATTGGCCCTATTCTTTACCCCCCGGGAATTACACGGGGGCTTGTGTAGTACACAATTTATAAATTATCAGCTGCTCTAATGCATCAACACATCATTGAGGATGCAGTACTTTCCTCCTTCCCTTCCCCGTTATATCTTTGCAATACATTTACCAAGATGTTAGTATTATTAATGTCAAGACAAGAGTTAGTTGAAACCAACTGGAACAAATTTTGACAATACATGTATCATAACATGATGTTTCACTTAAGTCAATCTTTTAGTTATGTACCTGGCAATGTCAATTAGATTGCAATGCAATGACAATATTGTTTTCCTCATTATCATATTTTTCAGAACATTTTTTTTCTACATTTACAATGTTTTCAAATTTCATGTTGCTACAAACCATGTTGAATTATATGAAAGTAATATCAAATAAAAAAATTGATCAATGCATGGATGTTTTCATATTAGCATTAGAGAGTATTAAACACAATGTTGTGGCATGAAAGCAGTTTGAATATTATATTTGATAGCAGTTGAGGTTATCTTTGTAGCAACGTAATCCATTGCTGCAGTAATTGAAATAAAAATAAATAAAATAAAATTCCACTTATCCCAGAAGGGATAATTGTCTTGGTATTTACCGTCACTGACTGTCAGCCATAAGAACAGCACTGCAAACGTAGGCAATTTGTATAACCTTGTCTACAGAGAGATTCGAACCCACTACCTTTCGCATGTGAGTCCAACGGCTTACATCGTTCTGCCACCGTGCCACTTGTTGCTCTTAAGATTTTCCATGGCTGGTTTCACTTTGTTTTTTAAGTGCTTAAAAATAAAATTATCATTAGCTCATGGAACCTATTTTAATGGGTCCCTGAGTTCACCACTATCTCTTCAGTTGATAGATATTCAGCATTAAAGAAATTTAGCATGGAAGGAAAGAACGGAAATAAGCGAATTGTCTTCTATGAACAACAGTTATATTATACAAATCTGAAGTTATGTGATATAAATGCTTATCTAATTTATAGAGATTTCATCTTATTTAGACATTTCTTTCTCTTGATTTCGTTGGATCTTAAAAGGGTGTGAAAGTATGGTTTTATATTCTGATGTATTTTTCTTTCTCTCACTGCTGTGCTTTTAACTGACATATATGTCGAATTAGCTTATAATATTAATATATGTATATAATAATATGTTACATAAATGTCACTGCTTCGCCATTCCCTTCCCCCATGAAAATGTATTGTTTCGCAGTGCTGTGTTTTTATTTTAGAGTCACCATTGTGTTACAAAAAAAGCTTTTTAATTACTAATGTGAATCCCCTTTAAAATTATTTTGTACAAATTTATAATATATGATTGCAACAACTGCTGGTTAAATAAGATATAAGGTCTTTTTTCTTTTCTTTTTCTGGAGGGTGATGGCAATTTTTTTGTGTGCTTTTCATACACAATTTGAGGGTTGTCCACATATAGATTTGTCTAATCTTTTTTTCTTTCTGGTCCTGTTGTTAATATGGCAAAAGACAGCAGATTTTTTCTTGTAGCACACTGACTCAGGGTAAAGAAATCCAACAAAGAATATAGCCTTTGATTTTAATCATTTCTTTACTGATTTCGTTAACATGATGATAAAGCATTGTAAAATTATATTATAAGCATTAATATATTAATGTTTATACAGTGGAAAACTTGGATAATTCGAAATTTGCAAGATGTGAAAATTTGTTGTTTTTTTTCTTTTTGTAACATTTGGTCAAGTTGCTTAATCAAAGTTAAAATGGTGATTTTTAATTATCCAAGTTTTGATAAAAATTTACTATTGGGACAAAATCAACTCCATAAATTCATGAAAACTTCAAAAATGTATAATTATAAAGCAACAGTTGAACTAGGCCAGAGCATATAGGGGGCGTGGCATCGATTACTGATGAACATCTAATCTATTTGAATGTAATTGAGAGTTTATATTGAGTCTGCTTCGAGATGCACTTTTACACCGAGAACTAACAGTGCCACACTAGGCCTAATATCGATACTTATCTATGATATAAAAAAAAAAACTGTGAGTGTGAAGTAAAGGATTGAGGGAATGGGGTCACAGAGAGAGACTTTACGGGATTAAAGGCTGTGTCTTTGTCAATCCCGTCATAGTCATCATAAACCCATGTCACTTGCTTAAGCATTCACATTGGCCTAATGAAAAAATAAACAGAATTCTAGGCATTGATCAAAGTAATATATTATCTTTTCACTTCCCACTAGTCGCTTATTTGAATTAAGAGGTTTCCACTGATGTTATTTGATTCATTATTATAAAAAAGACCGTCTCATTTTCCATCAAACAATCTATACATCACAACAGTTACATTTTCAATGATCCATATATATCCATACAGATGTCATTATTATCACCCTGTAGCCCATTCAAACCATCACAGTGTAATTAATGATTGTACCGTAGTATTGATGTTTTGAATGGTGGATTTGTTTAAATGGCAGTCTGTGAGAAATCTGGAATTTATAACCACTGACAATGAAAGCATGAAAAGTTGTGTGACACCTAAGGAAAAATTTAGTAATGTGAAGTTTCCTGCTTGTTACAATGTTAAAGTTGATTATTAAACTTTATGATAAACATTTAAAAATGCAGTTTTGAGTTTTTAAATATTTTTCATATTTCAAGATGTTGCCTTTTCTTTTTGTACTTCATGTATTTGAAAAGCATCATATTTTTTTGCAAAAACTTGAATGGATTGTTGGTTTATCTTAATTTCTTCTCTTCCTCTCTGTATTATTATTATTATTTTAAGCCACTAAAAACATTTAAATGAGCCATTACACTTAATGTCCTAAAGATTTACCCCTTACTTAGGCTTTTTCTTTAATAGACATAAGAAAATGTTTATAAAGAAGAAAATATAGCAGAATTCTAAGATAGCTACACACTTTGGTTAAACTGAAAGATTATTTCTGTTGTGTTGGTCTTTAAAAATAAAGCATACAAATGTGCAAGCCAAACAATATTAATTAATGACAATAACAATATTATAACTAAGTGCATATAATTCATGAAAAAAATCTTGTCCAAAGTATTATTATTCAACAGTGCAGTGTGTATCAAGTTTAAAAGTTTAAGAAGACGTATTAAAACAAAGATCTATAATATACTACTGGTAATAGAAAATAATGGTTGATTTCCATACACTTTTCATTATTGTCTCCTTTAGTTTATCAATATTTTCTATGGTCAAGTCAAATTGAGGATCTTTGATATGACTTGATATCAGGTCTTGAATGAATAGTTTGAAAATAAATGGATGACTTCTAAAAGTCACAACACAGGGAATCCTTACAAACTTTGCTTACCATCATACCCCAGATCCATTTAAGTGCATAGATAATATTGCGTGATAGAAGCATTTCACCATAACTTAAAGCTAGAAATTGTATTCTACTTTCTGAAAGTAAGTTACAGAAGATGAAGACAATTGAAACATACAATTATCATACTTGTATGATATGTCATATATGTTATAGTCTGTCATCGTAGTTTTCCGCGGGCGCTGCAACCGATCAATCGTGGCCATGGAATTTTGATTTTTTGCAGAAATTTGCAGCATTATTATGCTTTCAGATGTAGAATTGCAGGGAAAAAATAAACTGAACCGAGCTGACGACACAGTATGATCTCCATTTCACCGGAAGCTGGTAATTATGGCGGGTTTTTTTGTTGTTGGTTTTTTGGGTAAACATAATTGATCTAGATTTAGATTCTAGATTCTATCTATCTAGACAGGATTTCAAGATCGCTTTTGTTTCTCAACAAAAATGGAAAAAATGCTAAAAGAAGTCTTGAAATGGTCGCTATCCTTGCAGAATTTGGTCATTTTGGGCCCAGAATTTTTGAAATTTTCCATGAAGAAAACTACGATGACAATATCATGTAATGGTTACACTATTGAGGAAGAAAATGTGAAAATGAAAAAGTGGTGGTACATTTTTAAAATCAATATTAGCGATATATTAATAGAAGTAAATTATTTCAAAAAATGTTTTTGACCTGTTTTAGCATATAGATATCTAAAGTAAAGTCACTTATGGAAAGCTATTCGATTTTTTTACCATGGTATAGCACGGCTTAACATTGAGGGGACATAAACTTTGGTTTAATAGGAATTCAATTTAATTCAATTCCAGTAAAGGGTAAAGACACGTACATGGGAATGAAACGTTAAATTATAAACAATAATAAATATGTTTGTTTGTGAGAACATGCTGACTGTAGATCACAATATCATCTTAACATTGCAACATTCCCAGGGTTGAATATCTTTGGCAATGAAATCTCTTCAGGTAGTGCTTCCTTTAATTATCAAGCTATCTTTCATTATACCTGTCCAGAATAAAGAATGACAATATATGTCTAACCTTCTATTGACCTAAAAGTCTAGTTATCAAAGAACAGAAACATGTACGGTTTTCTATCTTAAATCTTTGAATATTTTCTACATACTTATTTCAACAAGAAAAGGAATGAAAAACATTCTCTCAGATACACAGCATATTTTTTTAAAAAATGCAAATTCATAGAAAAAGAGATACGAGAATTACTTGTTTTGGACATGTAATGAAAATTTAGATAAACAGCCAGTGTAAGAAAAGGAGGACACCCATGACTATCATGGAATCAAGCAAAATATGGCAAAAGGAAAATGTAATGTTTAGTTAGTTGGGAGTTTAAGGGCTCAGTCAATCATTAGGGTTATCTCAGATCCCATGAAAAAGTAAGACGATAAGCTAATGAAAAGATAAAAGCAGAAGTAGAAGAAATAGTTCATAACAAAAATATATGGAAAATCAGGACAGTCCCATAGTAACAGTAAGGTGCAACTGTGTGAGATTTAAGATACGAAAACACAAGTTGACTTAAAATTCATCAAACAAAAGGCACTTTCAAAATAAGAACAATCTTGATATTGATAGATTGGCCTGCATAACATAATTGGGCATTTTCAACACAGGCAAAAGAGAAATAATCAAATAACAAATTTCTCGAATTTGATTTTCAAAACACATAAATATTGTCATTTCTCTTTTCTTGGATAGGTAAAGGGTTGTGGGTTGGGGTTTTTTCTATTCTTTTTTCCTAAAATAATCCATGACATGTTCAGAAATTGTAATCTCAAAGGTTCAGTGAGGAAATCATTTGCCTGAATCTTCCTTAGCTTAACATAAATGTTTATTTTCCATGCAGAAGATCATAG
Organism: Aegires albopunctatus; assembly: GCA_032466395.1. NCBI lineage: Eukaryota > Metazoa > Mollusca > Gastropoda > Nudibranchia > Aegiretidae > Aegires > Aegires albopunctatus. Next base: position 5,401 of record JASKDV010253398.1, read on the forward strand.
ATAGATAGATTGTGTCTAAGGAGACGAATTTTGATTCACATTTATAATATAATAATAACAACAACTTGCTTGCCACAGATAAGGAATATTATAATATGAAGACAAAAGAAGCCGTGTAAGTTAGAACTTTGTCATTCACATGGGAAAGATGACTAAATGCAGAAATTATGAGAAAAGGAGAGTTAATTGAAGCGGAATATACACAAATCTTGTCAGTGGACAGAAGCAGAATTAGGTGCAGAGCACTAATAAATAATCATGATGCTATCCATTGGGCATTACTGTTGTTTCCTAAACTAATAATATTGAACAGAAGTTAAACTTTTAAGAAATGTACAAGTTTGATTTGATATACAATTTTAATATCATATTTCAATAAGGCAAAAATAATTCTTAGGAAGTATTCATCTTTTCCTATCTTGTTTAAAGGTCAAATTTTAAAAAGCCAACATTGGCATAAAAACACAAAAATTAATATATTTCAAAATAAGAATGACACATCTGATCAGAAATAATTTTTTTGAAAAACATCTTTTCAAGTTAATGCTGTATTTGGAGGGCACATGCCAAGCTGTAAAGATTTGATAAAAAGCATGAAAGACATTCTGAGGAAATGTTATGTTATATTTCACATGTCACAAATATGCTTATTTATATTAAGGTAATGAATACTTTCTTTCCGCAATAGAATAGAAGTTATAGAAAAATAACAGCAAAGGGATGAATAGAACTTGTATCACGAAAATTTTACAGAGAAAAGCAACTTTCCTCATATTTAGTATTGTTACAAATCATAGATATAGAATGGTTATTCCAATAATTAAAGTTAAAAGAATTCATTCCATTTCTTATCCTCTCATATTGGATAATTTTACCTTCTCTTTTCTAATTGTTTTGGAGAGTGCCTTCAAGGATACAAAACCATTTCTAAGATAGGTTATCCTCATTGCAGTTACTCCGTACATTTTTCAATACATTCCAACATCTTTTAAGCTTTCGCATACAAGATTTGTGTGACAATGAAATTCTCATAAATAACTGAAGAGAAAAAGAGAATTGAAGAGAAAGATATGAAATAAAAGACAAAAAAAAATTATTTTTTTTTAAAAAACAAATCTTTATTACCCACCCACCTGCCTTAAATTAAAAAAAAAAAAAAACAACCCCAAAAAACCCAAACCCTGAATAAATGCTCATTGGTATAATAATTCAATCACATTGCACTAGAGTTCCTGAAGCTATTTACAAGAAGTGTTTACAAAGCAAATGTTGAGTCAGACAGATTTAACGATGAGCAAGTTTCTAAAGCACTTAGAAAAAGATCAGAAGATTATAAAATTTAATGGTGGTAATAATTCAATATGGAATGGTAAGTAACCAGAACCTGCAACAATATAATGATTTCTTGTTTCTTATTATTCTCATTATTATTGGAATGAACTTATGCAGCTTATGGCAATATCATAAAAACAAGTTATTCAACAAAAAGAATCATAAGTAACAATTATTTACGAATTGGACACATTTTATCCTTGTGTTTTACAAAACAGAAAAACAATAATTAATTCATCTTTTCTTCTTTGTTTTCAAAGCAAAGCATAAATTCAAAGCTTATCTCGAAAATTGAAATGTGAGAAATAATCTGTTTCTATACAAAACAATAGTTTACATATATGTACATGTAGTTGAATCACAAAAAATAAATGTATAACAATACAAATGAAAAGCTTCATAATCTAAACTTATGTGGAATTATGATACCTCACACAGTTAATGAAAGAGACAGCAGAACCTCTGTAATCAAATTTTTTTTAGTGGATTGTAAAATCACCCTGAATATTGGATTTTCCAATTTCATGGGTACTCTGGGATTTTGGTTTTCTATCCACAGTTTGAAGTGCTGCTTCATTTAATGAAAGCAAGCAACTTCACAAAATATGTCATTCCTCAATAATAACTCACAGTTGGGCTTGATCAGAGGTTAAATAATACGCACAATTAAAAATATGCAGTGGACCTTAGCTCGCTTCTCCTGTTACCTTGATCTTGAGATTGAAACTATTGAAAGGTGTACTACTTAAAGTGAATGAAAAGCTGACACAAAACTGTGACTGACTAGCACTGCACAAATGTGGTCAGAGATCTGACTCCTTTCAACAGGTATCTGATGAGTTGGCTTAAGGTTTTGCACAAGCTATGCACAAGATTGCATTTTGATACCTTCTAGCACCAGTGCAGAAGTAAGGATGAGTTAGTTAAGTGAGTGTTTAAATAAAAGCAATTAAGATTAAAATGAGTGTATTCCCCACAAAAAAAAAAAGTGTCATGATTAGCCAGGAAACTTTTCCATTAAAAAGGGTACAATATGCGATTTCACCCCAATTGACAAGATTTCCAAATTATCCAGCTTCCCGATTACAGAGGTCAAACTATATTTCAAATTATAACACTGTATGAAATAAGCATGTTGCTATATAAACACAAGTCATATGAAAAACAACAACAAATCCTTTAGTATAATAATATCAATGGAAGACGTCATAAAAGATATTAAGCAGCAAGCATAGATGGTAAGATAATAAATATCAACAATCAAATAACATCACAAGCATAGATAGTACGATAATAAATATCAATAATCAAATAACATCACAAGCTGTTAGTGTCACAGGAATCAAGGTAAACCAAAAATAACAATTATGCAATTTTTTTTACACAAATCTTAACAAAGGCCACTATTTCAATCACTGGTAAATCCTTCCATAAGTCAGTGACTAATAACAACAATTACTTTTAGAATGATTATGAAGTATATCCTCACAAATGAATATAATATAATGCTGTAGTTTCCCTGTAAATCTCTGAAATATAATATCACATCATTCTGTAGTTCCATTGTCAAAAGCAAGGAAAATAAGGCCACCTAGATCTTTTCAAAATAAGAAGTTGGAGCCCAGCCTTCTTCATCCCCTAAACGCAAATAACTCCAATCATCCCCTAACTCAACAATTTCCACCTTGTTGCCTTCATTAAAACTAATCTCACCCTCATTTTCAGCAGTAAAATCAAATAATGCAGTATACATGCCCCCAGAGTCTGGACCTGAAGCTGGTTGAGAGTCTGAAGAATCGTTCACCTCAGGAACAATGGGAGTTCGATTCTTATTGCTTTCACTTTCATTGGAATTCTGATTAACAGTTGGTGATTGAAATGCTTGTAAGTTCAGTTTACTATTCAGACTGTTGGCAATATTGCCTACTTTTACTCCAGATTTAGTTGGAATATCGGGCTTAGCAGCAAGAACTGGTTTGGGGGGTGAAGCAGGTTTGGCTGGTTTTACAGACAATGGAGGCTTGGAAGGCTTTGCCCCGAGTTTAGGTTTGGATTTTGGAGAGACGGCTGGTTTGTTGAAAGCTGCTGCCCTGTCAGCTATAGACGTTGTGCCAGTTTTAGTTTGGCTTTGATTTGATGAAGATGCTGTGGGTTTTACCTGATTACCAGGGGATGCTGGCTTGAGGTTAACTTTGAATGGGGGCATGGGCGATTCTTTTTCTGCCATCCCTCGCGAAGGTTTTAGTGGTGGAGTGTCTTTAGTTTTGGAGGGAGGTGGAGGTTTGGAAAATTTATTCTGACTCGGACTATTTTGTTTAACAAGTGGTGTCTTGAAACTTGGCTTCACAATAGGGTCAGGTTTTGGTGGTACTGCCTTTTTTAATTCTGATGGTTTCCCAGGCAACATGGGGATGGATGGCTTTGACAGTTTGTTTTCAGGACTTTCTTGTTGTGCCTTATCATTCGAGTTTCCTGACCGAGATTCAAATTTTGCCTTTAACATTGCAGCTAAAGGTGATTGGCTTGAGGAGTCTTCTGTCTCAGATGGCCCTAAATTCTCCTTGGATGAAGACAAAGGCTTTGGTGAAGAGGATATTCCTTTCTTGGCACCAAAAGCTGGCTTCAATGGTTTCATCGCTGAATTTTCCTGGTTTCTACAGCTGGAGTCTCCAGATCGAGCTTCAAATTTGGTTTTTAGCATTGAGGCAAGGTCACCTTGTCCCCCTCCTCTTCCTCCTCCTCCTGAGATGTCTCCCATTCCAGATTTTTTTAAGTTATCAATAGAGGGTGGGGTAGGTTTTGATGAAGCTGACATTTCTCTGGATGTATTATCTTTCTTTTTGGTCCCTGGAGGGGGTGGTGGGGGTGGCAGGTTCCGGGAGGAAATTGGCTTACGATTGGAATGATGTGTCTCTACAACAGAATTGACAGGTGAATAGTCATCGTCCTCAGTTGGAATTGCTGGCAATGGACGCTTTTGAATTTCCTGAAGCTTGTGTGATGGGAATGGGGTAACAAGTGATTCGTCTGGTTGGACATATAAGTCCTCATCCGCTTCTTCCTCTTCTTCGTCAAAACTGTTTGTTTCATCAAATTCATCACTGAAGTTGCCTTCATCGTCTAAGTTGGCCAATTCTTTCACAGAACTTGTTTCCTGCAAGAAAAGAGATTGAATAACATGAAGTTATCGATGAACCAATTCTTTCCTGATGGGATAGGTGTATACAATGGATATGAAATAAATAAACCGAGACAATTTTAAGGGCTATCAACACAAATTGAATATCTTAAAACCAAACTTTTTAATGGCTTTAAATGAGTTTATATTCATGAAACTGAAAGAATTTTAAAGTCTAAACCTGCAACAAACTGGCATATTATCCTACATAAATGATTTTTCATCATATATTATGCTTTAAGCTGCATAAGTCAAATAAGTTTGACTTTATGAACCAAAATGGATACATTTTCATTATAAAAATGTTGCCAGTTTCTTTTTATTGTGTTGCTTTATGTAAAATTGTTGATTAACCATTGATTTTAGTATGAATAAATTAATGATCTTGTAGGAATTTAAAGGAAGTAATTATTGTATTCAAAGATTTGACTTTGATCAGCTTTCTAAAGTACTAGTCGGCTATAAGCACGGTAGTCGGTCGAGGGTCGAGCCGTGCTTATAGGCAATGCGTGCTTATAGCTGATGCTGCTTTAAGATGTCAATAATTTCATGGTTGCATCTCCTGGTATTGTTTTTGGGTTACGTCCCTTTATTTTAATTATCGGCCTATACAATGTAGGCCTACTACTAGTGTGTAAACTGTTGTTGTCGTTTTTATTTTTGTTGTTTGGTTTTGTTTTGTTATAATTTTATCGATTTTGTACACCTATACAATGAACAGACAAAGAGAGCAGCTGACAGTCCTTGCACCTTGTTAAACTATTGTCCTAATTCATGGCTCATAGAAATTCACTAAATAAAAAAAATCTACGAGATTTGAGGAGGTTTTCAAAAGAAATTTGAGGAGGTATGAAAAATCTCAATAGTTGCAGACAAAACACACATAAATAAACATATAACTTAACATTTATCGAAAGTCCATAAGAATCTGAATTATTTTATTATCATGCCACCCGCTTACTTTCTAGGTTTAAAACTGCCTATAAATTCCTAATGCTTGATTGTAAAGCCAAATGCAGAGATACTTAAACAAAACCTATTCACGGCTGCAAATTTTTGCCCTCAGGCCAAATTTAAATTGTCCACCTGGCCGCAATAAATCACCGGTCAAGTAGGCATTCCTAGGGGAAAACCTTTGAATGTAAAGACAATCCAAACATATTAGACAAAGCACATCGTCTCATCAACGAAGCATTTGCTGAGGTTCATACACTTATTTCACACATAAAGTCAATAGAAGAAAGTACACTCACTCTCATTCACGCAGCGATTAACAAATACATGTCACTGTATCGCAGAAACTTTCCAGGTAACATCCTTCCTAAATATCACATCTTAGAAAATCACTGCATTCCTTTCATTGAACAACACAAATTTGGTATAGGTCAATTATTATATGTATTAGGGAATAGGGTGGGGAATATATTCGCGCAACCGTTGCTAAATTAGAGAGAAGAGCAAACGCCATCAAACACGAAGCCACACACCTACAAACAGTTCTAAATGCAAGCCTTTTACAAACAACGCCCCCTGCAGTCACTCGTGCCAGTCAAAAAAGAAGAAAACAAAACAAAAATCTAGTTAAAATAACACATACCGTACCTGATGTTTGCCACTGTTTCATATCCATATTGCAACCATTCTTATTTCCATTACATTCGTTATAATTTCATAATTAATAAACATACCAGTACTTGTAAATATGTAAGGTAACTGACTTATCCAAGAAAGATTACGTTACTATGTCAATTGATTTTGTGTATCCAGATCAGGAGCTTGTGCTTTCATTTATATGTATTATAACTGTGATGACGGGTACTCATTAGTTCAATATGTTGCTCACTAATTATTCATAAATAAATATCCCATTAAAGATTTGTATCATAAAATTAGTGACAATAACAAAAAAAGGTACTGAATAATGAAATTCAACGGATAGCCGGGAAAAACATTACATTGTACGCTATCGTCATGGGAATCAACAATGATCAATTGGCGATTGCGATAAAACTTGTCAAGGCACATGAATGTCGTTTTCATGTTTAGAAAGGTGAAAATCTCTTTCCATGCATGTGTTTTGTTTTGTTATGAATAACCGCAAAATGACTCAAATTTGAATTTTAAAATTGCAATTGCATTTTTTAAAGATCACGACAAATGTGGAAAATCGCTAATATTTGAAAGGTTTTACTGTTTCTGCTATTTAACATATATAAATTTAAAATATATCATTGCAAAGTGTAGATCTTCTCCTTCTTTTTTCTTACTTTACTTAATACTGTCAATGCTTGTAGGCTTTAATTATCGACATTATAAAACACCATAAAATCGGTCTCAACACGAGATGAAAATAGCTCTCCGATTGCCAGGCCACGTTGGTGGGGTCATGACCTTTTAATGGTTTGAGACGAGGCTTCACCTGTCGGACTAGCTACAATTTCACCAACTCGTGTTTCACCCGAAGGGGTATCGCTATTTTTCTTCGCTTTGGCGACGACATGTTTTGACTTAAGACTTGGACACAAAGTTAGCCTTAGGGCTAGTGGTGAGAAGGTCTGTGAGCTACGACTAAATATCCAAGCTTTAAATCAATTCAAAAAAGCAATTGTAATCATACTTATGAATGATCAAACAGACAATATGAGTGGTCAAAACCAACACCTACGCCACCCCCTTGAACGAAAGGGGATGGAGTCATATCAAGTGGTGATCGACATGTCAGCTGGTCATTCATTCACAAGTTTACGCAATCATCCGTCATAAGTGAATGACACAACCCATGCATTATAGACAAAGGGAAGAGAAAGGCCTGTCTGGGATCGTTATCGCATAGATGTGAGAAAAGTACGTCTGGTTCTCCCTTCTCGATTCTTGATAAAACTGGTGCAAAAAAGTTAACAAACGTGCATACGTGGCACAATGTCCCTGTCACAAAAGTGCGAAAAGCGATACCGTACGTTTGTTTTTAGAAATGACCAAACGCCCAGACAAATTAAAACCAGACATCAGTTAAGACAGTTCGTCGGTTGCTTTTGATGGGGAGAAAATGTTTGGATTAGAGAGGTAAAAGTAGCGAATCGTCCCCAAAAAGGGGGGTTCGGATTTGGAATTCGAATTTCCGGTTTAGCATACTAAGAAATAATAAGAACAAAATCCGCTCCCAAAAAATCGTTCGGATAACGGAGGGATACGGATTACAGAGGTCCGGATTAGAGAGGGCAGACTGTATATAATTGTAAAAGTACATGAAAAGCAGTAAGTATGTGTCTTACCATGCCAATGCGTTCTGGCAAGATCAACAATAGATCGAGAAATTTCTTGACTCTCACAAAAATCTAAACCAAGGAAAAGACTGAGGCACATTTCAGTGAAAATTTCTTTCAGCAATTTATATAGGCAGATTGAGGAACTGTGAAAAATGAAAAATTAAACTCATGATTAATAAGATTCACATGGGAGGAAGAAGAACAGTTTAGACATAAATGTAAAAGAAAAAGAATACGGCAATTTTCGTATCAAATAGAATCCACAGCAGATCATCCTCTGGATGTTTTAAAAAAAGCCTTCTAAAAGTAAAAACCTGGATCATATATTTCTAAACTGATTCAGCACTGACAAAATCAAGATGACTTATTATGACCTTTTGAATTTTATGCGAATAAATAGAGCACACAAAAAAGGAGATTGTCAAAAAAGCATGATGAGAAGGAAATTAAAATGGTTATCATAACTTTATAAAGAAAAAAAGATTTGCTATTACAAACAAAACTTACGAGCCTGGCACATCTGATATCTTTTTATCAAGAATTCTGGGGAATAAAATTATGAATGAGGATTATGCATTTTATAACAAAAATAACCCAATACAAGCCCTTAATTATCACCTTTACAGAATAAAAGTTACTTCAAAATAATATTATTTAAAATGTTATCATATCTAGAACATAAGATCCAACAAGGTGTGGTTACATTTAATCATCTATAAATCATATTCATATTGTGTATACATTTGTAAATGATCAACAAAATAATTGTCTGCTCCAAGAGAGAAACAACAGGGTTAAAATTCTCTTAGCAGGTATAAAAATCTAATGCCATCATAATATCATTATCAAAGTTACAAGCAAAACATAATGATGACTAGAGTTAAGAAGTTTTAAAAAATTGATAATTTTAAATAAATTGATTAAGTTTTGTGAATTGTGGTACAATATCTTAAAAATTTGAAGAGGCAAACTGAGAGGATCAAAAATGCTTTATTAAAAGACAAACCTTTGAATGGTTTCTGTATATGTCTGCAGAGACTCGGGAGTGAAGAGATGTTTCAGGGCCTGTCTTATATCATTGGCAAATTCATCTGCAAAAGAGTTTAATCAAAGATTTTAAATTTATCTTGTAATTTTGTTTTCTTACGTCTTAAACTTCTCTAATTAAAATTACTCACAAAAATTATAAAATTGTGTTGCCCACAGTTATCCGTAGGATCATTTTCATTGATTAATGATTGAATACTTTTTTTTTCTCCACTATAAATCTTATATGTTATTTCAGCAATACATAACACTAACTGATACTTTACTGTTGTTTAATGTTAATACTTAGGGCACAGACATTTCAAGAACAAAAATTTACTTTGGGTAAAAAGAATATTGGATTCAAACATATGCCCCATGAATGTCTCATAGCCCAGTTCAAGAGCACTGGAATCATCTGGAAAAGCAGAAAGAAAAAAATTGGACTTGAATGGATAAGGTACTATAATAACAATGTGAAATATCTCAATTTTATATGACTGAATGGTAATCAACTTGGTGCTTAGTGTCACGGTTCCGTTCCAGTATCTCTCCATGATGCTATCGTAAGCGTGATGTTATCCTTTGCAATAAAACAACGAGAGTATACTCAGAGAACGAGAATGGAGATTCTACAGTGGATTAATCAATAAACTTAAAACCATTAATACCATGTACAGGGTGATAATTTTAGGAAGTCATTCCATTCTTCATTACCATAAAACCTGATCAGTTGTATGCTGTGCTAAAAGAATTAGTGGAGAGAACCTATTTTATTTCTATTGTCAGCAGAAAACCATTTCATAAAATTATAACAAACCTTTGAGAACGTCTGAAACACCTTCATTTGAACAAACAAAAACCGTTGGTTTGTTGAGAAATCTCACTGAAAAAATTCTGCTCTGTGTCTCCAACATGTTTTTGTGAAGAAATTTTAATGGATCACGATAAAATTCTATTGTTTTGTCACCAATAATTGGCCATCCTACTTTTCCAGGTACGTCCATTCTTGGCAGCTTTTAACAGTCCTGCAAGGCATCGTAATAATACCACAAAATTAAAAATATAAAAAATTAGGATTAGAAATAGCCTATAGCAGAAACAAACACTAATTATAGTTTTTCAATGTTCAATCTTTGGAAAAAAAATACTCTATGAAATGTGAAAGCATTTGTCTGATAATCTAAAACAAGAAGGACCCCGCTTAATTGATTTTAAGATTCTTTTTTTTTTTCGACATTACATTGAGGTTATATATAAAGGAAATATTTTAAATCATCAAATGCTGACTGCATTTAATTTTACAGTAAAAGCAAATTATCAATGCAAAATCAAAAACATTTCCTCAGTCTTTTTTTTTTTGTTTTTTTTGGAGGGAGGGTGTGTTTGTTTTTTGTTTACAAATAAAATTACCACAAAAAAACCAGATGCTGTCTAAATAATCAAATTATGTAGAAAGATCTTTAGAATCTATAGTTATGTAAACAGTTTTACTTACATTATGAAATGTTTCATTCTATCTCATTCATTGTTCACACACCCTAGGTCAATCTCTATTTTAAATAAGAGCAAGATAAAGTATGAAACACGTAAATGGTGTCTTCTTTCATCAAACTTTGTTCTCCATTTACTTATCAACATAATGTCCCCCAAGATCTAGAATCTAGATCTATAGTCAATGTACTCTCTCCAGTGACACAAAGCCACAAAATCTGTGCTAGTCAGTAATCGGGACGCCGCATATAATAAGAATGATTGGCGCGGGACAGAATTTTTCATAATTCTTACTGGATAATCTGGACAGGTGCCGCTTAATTGGGTCAAAAAATATCACAACTGTCCCATAAACTGGTGACTTTATAAAAGCAACATTTTTGTCCCAATGAGATAGATTGAATCTCTGGCTTTATATATGTTAACATGAACCGCTGGTAGGGAAAGCAGAGATCTTATTGGCTACCTATCAATGTTACTCACTATGCGGCTCGTGAACCTCGTATTGATAGGTGTGAATGAAGCTCCGTGACCGATCATCCGCGCACGGCGTGTGAAATCAGCCCGATTTGTGAATTTCAGTATTTTCAGTTCCGAAGCAACGAACGGTGGTGAAAAACCCATCAGTTCAAAGCCTTTGCCGGACAATGGCCCCCATTGGAATTAACCCACTATGAGTAGCTGGTTTCGTATAACGATGTAAATGTAAGAGAATGTCAAAATTAGCAAAAAGTCATTGAGAAGAGGCAAACGAGATGTTTGACCGTGACCGAAATCAGTTGGCATATGTGCATATGCCCCCAATTCTTATGAAATGCACACAATTCTAAGCCGTGGGCATCAACAACCACAAAGATTCGAAATGATTTAAAAAAGAATTTAGCAAGAGGTCGACAATTTTATTGGAAAACCCCAAACAGTGCATGTGCACTTGTAATGCAACTGATAATTGATCTCTTGCTCTCTAGATCTATCTCTAAATCTAGGTTTCTAGGCCTACCTGCAAATTTTATGTTGGACCTGGCAGGGATGTGCTCTTTTATAGATCTAGAGATCTCTTATATCTATTTTCATCATTTCATTCTCAATATTCTCATATATTGGTCTAGATCTAGATCTATGTCAAGATATGTAAACAAGTTAGATCTAGATCTACATCTACATCTTTTTCATCCCATCCTTGAGTAACTATTCATAAACAAAACACTACATGTATTGTGCGGCCAGAGATCTAGAATATCTAGATCTAGATCTATAATGATCAAGATCTATATTAACGATCACTTGAGAAGGCTCTGCCACGGTTCAGTTGGCATAATTTGACATCATCTCTGCGTATTTTGTTGTTGTGTACCGTAGGCCGTCGCACACAGTAGCCAGCAGTCAGCCGTATCCTCTCACAGAATAGATACTAAGATACATAGTGGCCGCAAACATAGACCAAGCATAGTAGTTCGTGTTCATTGGTGACGACTTTTAGCACAATTCTCGAGAATGCGCACCGCTGAACGATTGCTGTGGAGCCCATAATAGGGAAGGAGAGAGAGAGAGAGAAAGAGAGAGAGAGAGAGAGAGAGAGAGAGAGAGAGAGAGAGAGAGAGAGAGAGAGAG
>JASKDV010253507.1:0-17305 GCA_032466395.1 Aegires albopunctatus
AGTATGCTAGAGTGAAGCGCCTTTCATCGGGTCGCACCTCTGTATGCCCCCCGGGGGGTTGAGAAGGATTTTGGATTACAATGGCCTGTCAGGGAAACTCTGTAAAGCGCATTGAGCACCACCAGAACAATAGAAGACTGATTATCATTTCAGTGGTTACTTTACCTGTTGCTCTGCAACGAATCTCGTGTATTCTTGGGCAGGCTGGTACTCCTCCGGAACCTTGGAGATTTGGATGAGCTTTTCCATGCTCTTTTTGGAATCCACATAATTCGACTCAGGAACAGCTGAGGCATCATTGACACGGATATTGGCCACTGCACTGTTAGACAAGAGACTTGTCTGGCTGTGGCTGGAGTCTGTTTGGTGCCAAGAGTTACTGTTATTGCTGAGATCACTGCTGCTGCTGATGCCCACCAAGTTGCTGTTGTCCCGGGGACTGATGTTGTGAGGTAGGGGCAGCTGGTTGCTGGTGAAGGATTGATATGAGTCTGAAGAGAATGAAAATAAAAATATTATTTTTAGTTTTAAAACACCACATGAGAATGCCTTTTATAAAACCACCGAGTCAAAGATTTCAAAAGGTAAGAAATAGACAGATAAATGTAATGTCAATACCTAACATTAATTATCTTCACTATAAAATAGAGATCTCTACAAAATAATAAACATACTTAACTGCTCTTTACAGTTGAATAGAATGAAATGAAATGAAATATTACCAAAGATACATATTATCATAGACCATGTGCTCTTCAACATTTATAACCCTAACATGTTCTATGTACCCTTTAAACATGGTATGAATTGGATAACAAGGTAAAAGAAATTTGTTCAATAATTCAAATAAAATAGATAGATTATCGAGCTATAAGATGCCATCTACAATTTACTTTCTATTTGGAGAAATATGAAATAACAAGATTAAGGCCATTAAACAAACAAAAAAATCCAATAAACATTGATTACTTAGAAATCAGGAACAGATAATGAGACTGTTTATGTCAATTCAAAGGGATAAGTTTTTAACTTTTTCATGAAACTAATGAATTTGTCTGCCCTTTTCACATATTCCAGCAGGCCTTTCCACTCAACTAGGGTAACATGGATAAAGCCTTATTTCCAAATAAACACCTTACTAATCATAATTTTCTATTCCACTGTTACATTAGCAGGGAAGTGGACATTGCATAAACATGAACACATCATGAAAATAAAACAAACTCACTAATTTGCGACCTAGATTGTGAGTGTACTACAGCGTCCTCCGATAAGCTTCTTTCCATGTGACCTTGGGGAATTGGTTGTAATGACGGATGAGGTTCCCGTAAATCTGGACCTGCATCGAAGTAACAGGTAGCAAAACATGGATTATTTATTGATACTACTCTACTATAACTACATATATTTTCATGATAATATCGGCTAACCCGTCCCGTTGCAAAGATAGCTAGATGCAGAAAAATCACAACATACAATTTAGCAATACATCCACAAATATCATCAGAATCAAGTCAGGGGGGCAGCCAATACTTTTAGACAAATTAGAAAAACTGCGGGTAGAAAGTAGCCATGCAAAACAAAAAACAAAGAGAAATCGAACAAACTTGATGTCTTCAATTAGGACAGTGTTGGCTGGAAAATCAGAGGAAAGCATCATTAGACAACACACATCAGAATTAAAACCTAATCCACTATCTGCTTGAAAAAGCATTTGTGAACAGGCAACAAAACGAAGCCCCAAATTAGCAGTATTGGCAATGAAAGAGACAAGAGACCTGTCATGAAGCCTGCTGCATCACCAAAGATAGTTTTTTGAAACAAGCTGGACTTTCACTACCAAATGAAAGCGAGCAGAGAAAGATCATGTCAGGTCTGAAAGCTGGGTCTACTGAGAGCGTTGTCACAGATTTTGACTGATTTCTTAATTCAGGAGAGACATCAAACAGCATTTGGTCTCCAAATTATATAAACATCAGATTAATATTCAAGGCAATAAATAATACTGAACTAATGCAGGTGACATATTACATTTTTTATTGTTGTTGTAGGCTGATGATGATGATAAGAAGTTATCAATGTGGAGCCTTCATGTATCTGCGCCTACAATCAAAAAACAAAATAAATTAATACATAAATAACAACAGATGATGCAATAATTAAAAAAAAATAAAAATACAATTATTCACCTGATCTCCTTTGACTATAAGCAGGGTCTGGGACTCGTGATTCCACAGCAGCTGGCTGCCTATTGGATGGAAAAGAATCATTCCTTTCATTGTAGCCGTTCCTGACGCCAGAAGTGTTGGAATTTACATTGTGGTTGTTAAGAGCATCCATCGGTACATTCATTTGAAGGTGGGAGGGCAAATACCCAGTTGCCTGACAGCAATCAAAAAATCTAGAAAAAAAATTAACGAAAGATAATATTATCAAAGTTCATCTATGATGAATGTATGAATCTATTTAAAAAACACAAGTAATGAAAATAAAATGACAAATTTTGTTTTCTTCCAAACCTAAGAATAAGGCAAATGAGCACTTAAAATATACGTGTAAATTATTCTGGTAAGGTTGACAATGTGCTACTCTAATTCTTGTCATAAATGATGATAAGTTATTCTCCGCTGTTGATTTTATATTAATTATATAATCAATATATTCCTAGAAATTCTTTCTCTATTTTGGAAAATAAAAGATTTTGAAGGCCTTAAAAAGTGACATCTTCTTTTAGGGACGGGGGCTAAAAATAAAGCGAATAGGGTTTGTCAATGCATTGTGAAAACTTTGATTTGGTTCTTTGCCGTATAATATATACTAAAGTGATCCATAAAAAAAAGTGACAGTGAACGGGGTAATAAGAGAGACAAGATAAAAAATGACATATGCATAAATTCCAAATTAAACCTCTCCTATTACTGCTACATTAAAATTTTAAAAAATGCAGACACAACAACTCCGACTGATAAAGCAAGAATTGTATGGCTATAGACTCAACCTTTACAGCCTCGTTTCTTCTCCCTCTTCTCAAAAGACAGCATGTCAGGTCTAGACTTCTTCTTATCACTATCACTCAATATTAATTACAAACCAACCAATACGGTCCCTGACCACTATTTGTAGTACACAAAATGTCATAATATGGATATTGATACCTAGGTGCAACAATTTGACAAAAGCCATTTTGCAATGTGGCGTTTGACGATTTGTTTCACCTAAGTATTGATATGATGTACTATGATTAGTATGTGCATACGCACATTAGTTCTAGAGACTCTAGTCAAAATAAGTGATTAACGTAGAAAATAAGCTTTGCATCTTACACAGGCTTATTTGGATGAGTGTGATTGATTGATGGGCAGGACATTGGGTGGACGTGTGCTTGTAAAGAGAAGGGGGTAAGGTGGGCTCCCCTCAACGCATGAGCAACGGGACAACATGGGTGTGACGAATAGGGAGATCCTGGCAAAGGTTGAGACATACACTGACATGGGTATGGATTGGATGGAGAGTGTAAACTGCCTCCACCGTTTTGAAATAAGGAAGCCATCTGTTGCTCTTGCTTCTGATTAAAATATTCCTGTTTGATTTCTGGATGAAAAAGATCGTGAAATGAAGATTTATCATTAAAAGGAATTGTCTGAAGCATCATATAAAATCTTCCAAATGACTATAAATATAAATTTTACTGACTTGTAAATATGGATTAAGATGCCATAAAAATGTCAATCTAAGAAAAAAGGAGGGGAAATCAAGCTTAATTTTAACAATGCAATGCAAAATCCACAAATGTGCTATATCGTAGGTGTAATTCTCTAAACACTTATGTCCGCTCATAAATGTTACTAGACATACATGTTTAGAATTACACTGACGATATGCACCTTAAAATAAAGATCATAAACACTTGCCATCAAAATGTTGGGTCAAAATATCCAAACAATCTTGTCTATCCATTTTCTGCAAACTGAGGAAGACTTGGTTGAAGGATGCATTAGGCTTCTGAACGTACAATCTGAAGAGTTGATCTGCATTGCTAGCCTTTGAAGCCTCAATGTTCTTATCAAGACGGAGAAAGAGATGGATTAAATATGGAGATAGGTGAGTAAAAATGTAAAAATCAATCTTACATAGCGCAGATATCCACAGCATAGCCGTGCTCAAGGCGCTTTACAATGACTATTATACTCCCCTGACCAACAGCAACACAGAATAGATAGGACAAGCCTGGCAGCACAAACATTTTTTGGACATGGACAATGCTATCTTAAGGGCCAGGTAGTCGTTCCCAACTGAGTTGAGTGAGGTAGATGGGACGAGGTGTCTTACCTGACTGGTGGTTATCGAGAAAATTTTATCTAGTGGGATACGATCCCACCAACTCACCAAGAACGACCGGTGTCGTGAGTGGAGCCGCTTGAGTTTCTTGTGTTGGAACGGTGTTAACCACTAGGCCAATGAGTAGGTTTGTTTATTGGTTAAGTCGTCAAAGCCAGTCAATCATGATCGCTCATCTCTGGGTTTTAAAAGTCATGTCAAGCTGCGTTGTTTTTCAAATTACTTTCATGCTTGATCAGGGTACCCATGGAGAGAGCAGAGCAGTGGTCATGACACCCACTTTCTTTTCTATAATTGCCTGCTTTATTATGACTTGGCAAATCTATATACCAGACACATATAATATGTATATAGATATATGACAGTGAAAAAATTTGGATACTAATTAAAGTCTGATGCCTGAGCAAATTTTGTTGATCTTGTTTTGACAAGAAATATTTTGTGGTTGCAGTAAAAAAAATTTTTAAAAATAAAAGATTAACCATTTAGACTGAGATTTGCCGCCACTCTCTCATTTTATTCAATAAGAGGAGCCGATACTTCCCCTGGCCAACAGCAACACGGCACACACAGGACAAGACCAGCAGCCTCTTAAGCACAATATGAATTTCTGGATACAAACAACGCTGCCTTAATGGCCAGGTACTCACTCGCTCACACCTGAGATGAGAGGTAGATGGGAGGTAGATGAGATGTCAATGGGAAATTTGCTTTGGCAGTCAGTCAAGTCTTGGCGTTAAAATAATGTGGTTTATGTATGGATTCTAAGACCACTTATACAACAAACAAACAAAACAACACACCTGACTAACCCTGCTTTGACCAGACCTTTTTCCATTGTTGTTACTAAATATTCTACCATAGAAGGTAACAGTCCAGCTCTTTTTCCATTGTTATTCCTAAATATTCTACCATAGAAGGTAACAGTCCAGCCCTTTTTCCATTGTTGTTACTAAATATTCAACCATAGAAGGTAACAGTCCAGCCCTTTTTCCATTGTTGTTCCTAAATATTCTACCATAGAAGGTAACAGTCCAGCCCTTTTTCCATTGTTGTTACTAAATATTCTACCCTAGAAGGTAACAGTCCAGCTCTTTTTCCATTGTTATGCCTAAATATTCTACCATAGAAGGTAACAGTCCAGATAATGTGGCATCATACCAACACAAATATGCACATGCTCATCGACAGCATGAAAGACTCTGTTCCCTTTAACAAATTTTGCACTTAACTTGGATTTGTTTTTCTTCTCATCACACCTGAGGTCCATAATGATGCTAAGCAAAACCCCTAGGACATTATTCAGTGACCTTTAAAACAATTCTGTTACAGCTGTTCACCATTCCATTGTCTTTATTCAGTGGAACAACTGTATCATACACTGGTAGTGTTGCATGATAAATAAGATCAGTCCTTACACAGAATACTTTAGAAACCTAAGAAAAGATTGGTCTGGCATTTTATTGTTTTAATCTGAATAGTCAAAACATAGTTGGTTTTCAAACCTAGGCAACCCTTATTGGCCATCTCGTGGTTAAACTCACCGGTCTAATTACATGTTATCACGTCATGAGCCAAACACCATCTGCTGTCTAATGATGTGATATCACGTCATGATAATAATATTTCAAAAATACGTGGTCAAATCTAACCCAACATTACTAGAATTTTTGCAGGAACTATTCTATTATGAAGAAATGATTAATTGCCTCTTCTTCCTTTCGATTTCCACACGGCCAATCAATTTTCAGTCCTCTAATGGTCAATATTATGTCTAGTTGAAAAAAAAACCTGGTTTCAAATCTAATGAAGTGATCTTAATCAAACACTCAATGATGCATGGTTCAGATGTCAAATCAACTTATCATGACTTAGTACACCATGGAGTGGATCCAGTTTACACTTTTTCTTTAATAATAATAATAATGAATAACATTTATATGGCGCATAACCACTTGCGAAGAAATGCTCTATGCGCACTACAGTACACAAATAAATAGAAAAATAACGACAAGCATAAAATACAACATACAAATCAACTCTCGATTACTCTCAGTAACAGTTTAAGAAAAGCAAGAAAAGAAAAAATGTGACTTCAGTTGTTTTTTAAATGACAGTCCTATGATAGATCTAACAAATTTCTTCTTACAAAGCAAATCAAATAGCAAACTAGGAATTTTTCCCTTTTCACACTTTAGTGGTGATACAATAAATACTTCGTACACCCGCAGCGCTTGCATCGCACCGCACCGCAACAACCAAGGAGATGAGGAGAGACATGTTAGGCACACACAACTTCACAATGTAAACATAACCCAGTTCTTTATTTCGATTTGTTATTCATTAAACTCAATCTGAATTGAAAATATCCATTTTGTTTCATTGTCATTCTTACAATAAAACTATGCTTCAATGTGGTCTTACACAAAATGTCAACACACACTACGCAGATAAAATGGCAAAGTTATAAGGCCTCGATCATAGTGGCAAAACAAATACCGGTTTTTCTGGAAAGAAATAATTCTAACTGCCTTGTTATGCATGAATTTCACTCACACCAACGCGTGTTGCTGTTATTGAATCTATAAAATTATATCAATGGTTACAATCGATAACTTGATGATTGATAAAGCCATGATAGAGTACCTGATTGATTGTAGTATGTATCACCATTCTCGTGAACAAATATGGATTATTCTGTCGATGTAATCACGACCTTACCGAGAGATGGCTATTCACGTGGAGCGTTCAGGCAGAAATCAGAACAAAACCTCTGGTTTGTAGACGACCTGAAATCAAGCCATGCCAATGGTTTGTTTTGATATTCAATTGATTGAACGCTTCACATGGGAAGTCTTGAGCTATTACTGGATCGTCCAAGTAGCCCCTCAGTAAGGTTGCGACCACAGGGGCATAATGATCCAGACTTTCACTGGAAAGAATGTGTTGCATACTCAATCCGTCGTGGTTTAATCTCGCTCGCTGACATTGACACTGACTTACCAAACTCGACAAAAGTAAGAAGAGGTGGTGTAATTGAAATACATGCATCACATGACTGTAATTTGAAGCTATTCTTTTCCAGGAAAAGTCTTGATTATTCTGCCACTAAGATCACGGTCTTAAAACTGAAAAGTTCAAATCTGGTAATTTATCCGCGCAGTGTGTGCCCTTAGCGAAAGTTCTTCAGTGATAAACGACACAGATAACCCTTGGGATTAATTTTAGAACAAGGGGAGGTCATAGCAAAGAGACTATAAAAGAGAAGCCAACTGGTCCCCAATTATTATCTGCAGGTGCGATAAGGTCATCTCAAGCGGCGACGCGTGACAACCAAAGGCTTAGTTCTTCACACAAAGCTTGAAGTTACAAAATGGAGAATTGAATTATACTTTTAGTTTAGTAGGTTCGGAAATTAGAAATCTGTGTTGCCTATATGTTTGGCTTCTTCACCATCATCCTATCCCCCCCGATGGTATAAGTTCTCTTCCCATATATTCTCTTAAGTCATAAGAGAGCCTAGAGAGCGATCGTTTTTTTTTAATTAAAAAAATTAAAATGCTTAGTTTAGTTAATCAAGCAGAATTACACCTTGGTTTTGTTAAAGAACACTATGTTACTCCTATATGAATCCATAGAATTGCAAATTGCCTGACGGTTAATATGTGCAAGCGAGCAAAAAATTAATTGACCCAAAGAAGCACAATAATCACCCTTTCGCTATATTAAAAAAAAAAGATAGGATGCTTTCAAGATGTTTAGCAAGAAGATAACTGATATGAGTTTAGATAACAGACAAAGTTTTAGAGCCTTTTGCAACACTTTTGAAAATTTTACAACAATTTGAGACATCTAAGACCGAACTCAGTAGAATAAAATAAGCAATAGTGCAATTGCTAAATTTAGTAAGTGGCTCACCACAGTTTACTGAAAGAAAGAAGCTTCGCAGCGTAGAAGATGACATTGGTGGGGTCCTTTTCATCCCAACTCACATTCCTTTTCATGACTATTTTTCCCTGGTGATTGCCCTGACATGACAGGAGGGCATACGTATCTTTTTGGGGAAAACCAAAATCCCCAGGCCCTGGTAACTGGTAAACTCCAATAATCGGGACGATTTTTCAATCCACCAACATATCCCCATTAGAGAGGTCATATTATAGGTATCTGGTGAACATTATAAACTAAAATCTCCTGAGGCAATTTCGTGATAAGCACCAGGTGAATGAACGGCTATCCAAAGGTATGGGTCTGAAAACTGTTTATATTGTAATACAAGTGCTATCTAAAGATTGGAATTTGGAATCTCTATCATCCTTAAGTCCACCCCCCCTCCCATATTGTTTAAAATTTCATTAGAATTAGGTTCAAGGTAAAACATTATACACATTTACAAGACTGTAGATTGCATACTGTTATCACCAAAATATTCTGGGAATGAACATTGCATTGCGAAATAAATTCTGTCACATACATTCTGCTAAATGGGGTTTCATGGTTGGCTTTCTAATTGAAAAGTCTCAGAAATGATTCCATTTCAGGGTGCTATGTAAAATCCTTAGAAAAGATTCAATACATTTGTTCCTCACTTTTTTCATATGCAAAGTGTGAAATGAATTGTCTTTAGTTAAGAGTCAGATCTATCTTGTCAGCTCGCTAGAGAAGATAGAAAAAAACCCCACCCAAAGTTGTTTCTCAAATCTCATGTTCCAAAAGTACAATTGGTCGCCCTTCAGGACAAGTGGCTAACCAGTAACCCACAATATGATTAACATGAGTTGACCTATTTGTCCTTCCAACGGACCAATTGTTATGATTTTCATAACAGCAATGTTGTTCTGCAAAGCCACATAAACCTAACTTCACATTTACATCTGATGAATTTTAAGTACTTTTCATTGCAAAGATCTGTCTCCACAATATAGCGCCTGGCCGAGGTACCTCAACTATTTTATACTGATTTATCGTGTTCAGAATGCTTTTGAAATACAGTTAAAAGTAAAAGGATAAAATCTATAGTTCTCTCTCCGAATATGTTTTGACGTACGGATCTAACATCAACCCCCCAGCCCCCTCCCCTTGCTGGTCATGTAACACCAATATCGGCTCAACTCCCTTGGGAGTATACAACAGAGCAGCTAATTATCAGTTCTTTTCTGCCAGCATACGAACAAGATCTTTCGTTGCCTATACCTGGTACTCTTTTTTTATGTGAGTGCGGTGAGGAAAATGGGTGCTAAACAGATCTTCCCGAGGACTCAGGTCGAATCAAGCGTCAGAGGGAATGAAACTCATAGCCTTTCAATTGTAATATGACCTCGTTATCCAATAGATAGCAACGCTACAAATGTTGGAACTTTCCACGGTAAGGCAAAATAAATAATGATGATAAAGAAAGGATTGGTCTATTTCCAGACGGTCCAATTTCGATAAATCAGTACAAGAAATGTATGGTACTCTGGCCACGCACAAAGGCAGCGATCCGAATCTTCAGTTAATTTTTTTGTGATGCAATTTCCCAATATTCCTTAGTAGAGACTTTGTCCCGTTTACCTCACTCGACTCAGGTGTAAATGAATATTTGGCCGTCAAGACAGCGCTGTCCTTGTCCGGATAATGTAATCGCGCCAAACTGATATCAAGTCTTTTACTATGTGTTCTGCGTTGCTGAATGAGGAATAATAATAGTCATTATAAAGTGCCTAAGACAAGGCTACGCTTTGGATATTGTGCTATATAAGTACGACTTTTACTTTTACTGTACTAATCTAGAACAATTCAAAAAGCGTCAAAAGTGTAGATACAACGATCTCTCTTTGCATGTCTTCAGAGTTTGTATAAGAACTGGCAATTTAGGTAATGTAATTGGATTCTTATCTCCTTAGTCCCACGTGAATTCGGTTTTCAAAGTAAAATATTTGCAAGTTCAAGATCGTGAGATCAACGGAAGAGTGCATTGACTTTAAATTTATGCGACCTTCCTTTTGGACAGTCGAGGAACAAGGAACAATAAAACGCTGATATTGGCCTTTGTATACAAGTAAATGAAACTTTCCATCTGCATATGACTATAATATAATGAAAAAATTATTGAAAATTATAATCGTATCCAATATTCACATCCACACACCCTTCTACTCTTTCCTTTCCACTAATAATTCAAGTAATACCAAAATAATTGTTCACTGTTGCATTATAATTATCGTCACAGAACAGTTTTACAGCACATACCATACGCCCCCAACTACTGCTAGTGAACCCTCAGATGATGCACTCTTAGAATGTCACGTTTTTCATTCAAAGTCAATGTTGACATTAGAATCTCCCAAAGATTGTAAAAACACATCCAAATATACCAAAGAATCTTCTAAAGAATGTCAAAACAAGTAAATATACCAAAGAATCTTCCAAAGAATTTCAAAACAACTAAATAATCAGAAAATCTTTCAAAGAATGTCAAAACAACCAAATATACCAAAGAATCTTCTAAAGAATATTCAAAACAACCAAATATACCAAAGAACCTTCCAAAGAATGTCAAAACAACCAAATATACCAAAGAATCTTTTAAAGAATGTCAAAACAACCAAATGTACCGAAGAATCTTCCATAGAATGTCAAAACAACCAACTATAACAAAGAATCGTCTAAAGAATGTCTAAACAACCAAGGATACCAAAGAATCTTTTAAAGAATGCCAAACAAAACAACCAAATATACCAAAGAATATTCTAAAGAATGTCAAAACAACCAAATATACCAAAGAATCTGATAAAGAATGTCAAAACAACAACCAAATATACCAAAGAATCTTCTAAAGAATGTCAAAACAACCAAATATATCAGAGAATCTTCGATACAATGTCAAAACAACCAAATTTACCAAAGAATCTTCTAATGAATGTCAAAACAACCAAGTATACCAAAGAATCTCTTAAAGAATACCAAACAAAACAACAAAATATACCAAAGAATCTTATAAAGGATGTCAAAACAACCAATATACCAAAGAATCTTATAAAGAATGTCAAAACAACCAAATTTACCAAAGAATCTTGCAAAGAATGCCAAAACAACCAAATATACCAAAGAATCTTCCAAAGAATGTCAAAACAACAAAATATACCAAAGAATCTTCTAAAGAATGTGAAAACAACCAAATATACCAAAGAATCTTCTAAATAATATCAAAACAACCAAATGTACCAAAGAATCTTCCAAAGAATGCCAAAACAACCAATTATACCAAAAAATCTTTCAAAGAATGTCAAAACAATCAAATATACCAAAGAATCTTCTAAAGAATTTCAAAACATCCAAATATACCAAAGAATCTTCCAAAGAATGTCAAAACAACCAAATATACCAAAGAATCTTCTAAAGTATGTCAAAACAACCAAATATACCAAAGACTCTTCCAAAGAATGTCAAGAAAACCAAATAAAACAAAGAATCGTCTAATGAATGTCTAAACAACCAAGGATACCAAAGAATCTTTTAAAGAATGCCAAACAAAACAACCATATATACCAAAGAATCTTCTAAAGAATGTCAAAACAACCAAATATACCAAAGAATCTTATAAAGAATGTCAAAACAACCAAATATACCAAAGAATCTTCTAAAGAATGTCAAAACAACCAAATATATCAAAGACACTTCTAAAGAATGTCAAAACAACCAAATATACCAAAGAATCTTCTAAAGAATGTCAAAACAACCAAATATACCAAAGAATCTTCTAAAGAATGTCAAAACAACCAATATACCAAAGAATCTTCCTAAGAATGTCAAAACAACCAAATATACCAAAGAATCTTTTAAAGAATGTCAAAACAACCAAATGTACCAAAGAATCTTCCATAGAATGTGAAAACAACCAAATATACCAAAGAATCTTCTAAAGAATATCAAAACAACCAAATATACCAAAGAATCTTCTAAAGAATGTCAAAGCAACCAAATATACCAAAGAATCATCTAAAGAATGTCAAAACAACCAAATATACCAAAGAATCTTCTAATGAATGTCAAAACCACCAAGTATACCAAAGAATCTTCTAAAGAATACCAAACAAACAATCAAATATATCAAAGAATCTTATAAAGAAAATGTCAAAACAACCAATATACCAAAGAATCTTCTAAAGAATGTCAAAACAACCAAATTTACCAAAGAATCTTCCAAAGAATGCCAAAACAACCAAATATACCAAAAAATCTTTCAAAGAATGTCAAAACAACCAAATATACCAAAGAATCTTCTAAAGAATTTCAAACCATCCAAATATACCTAAGAATCTTCTAATGAATGTCAAAACAACCAAGTATACCAAAGAATCTCCTAAAGAATACCAAACAAAACAACCAAATATACCAAAGAATCTTATAAAGAATGTCAAAACAACCAAATTTACCAAAGAATCTTCCAAAGAATGTCAAAACAACTAAATATACCAAAGAATCTTCTAAAGAATGTTAAAACAACCAAATATACCAAAGAATCTTCTAAATAATATCAAAACAACCAAATGTACCAAAGAATCTTCCAAAGAATGCCAAAACAACCAATTATACCAAAAAATCTTTCAAAGAATGTCAAAACAATCAAATATACCAAAGAATCTTCTAAAGAATTTCAAAACATCCAAATATACCAAAGAATCTTCCAAAGAATGTCAAAACAACCAAATATACCAAAGAATCTTCTAAAGTATGTCAAAACAACCAAATATACCAAAGACTCTTCCAAAGAATGTCAAGAAAACCAAATAAAACAAAGAATCGTCTAATGAATGTCTAAACAACCAAGGATACCAAAGAATCTTTTAAAGAATGCCAAACAAAACAACCATATATACCAAAGAATCTTCTAAAGAATGTCAAAACAACCAAATATACCAAAGAATCTTATAAAGAATGTCAAAACAACCAAATATACCAAAGAATCTTCTAAAGAATGTCAAAACAACCAAATATATCAAAGACACTTCTAAAGAATGTCAAAACAACCAAATATACCAAAGAATCTTCTAAAGAATGTCAAAACAACCAAATATACCAAAGAATCTTCTAAAGAATATCAAAACAACCAAATATAATAAAGAATCTTACAAAGAATGCCAAAACAAACCAAGTATACCAAAGAATCTTCTAAAGAATGTCAAAACATTCAAATATACCAAAGAATCTTCTGAAGAATGTCAAAACAACCAAATGTACCAAAGAATCTTCCAAAGAATTTCAAAACAACCAAATATACCAAATAATCTTCAAAAAAATGTCAAAACAACCAAATATACCAAAGACTCTTCCAAAGAATGTCAAGAAAACCAAATAAAACAAAGAATCTTCTAAAGAATGTCTAAACAACCAAGGATACCAAAGAATCTTTTAAAGAATGCCAAACAAAACAACCAAATATTCCAAAGAATATTCTAAAGAATGTCAAAACAACCAAATATACCAAAGAATCTTCTAAAGAATTTCAAAACATCCAAATATATCAAAGAATCTTCCAATGAATGTCAAAACAATACTCTCTCTGTGTGTCATACAAACACACACATACACACAAACACATCTATAAACAAACAGGCTCGCAGGTATATCAAATGCCCCAACCCCCAATGCCTAGGAGTATTTCTTTGATGATAAGAGAACAATGGAGGTGTGAGATTCGGCCTTCCATGTTCTATCCCAAAAATCTCATTTGGCACTCAAATATTTATATGCTTGGGAATTAACAGGTTAACATTAAAACCTACAGCAGCCATGCATGGGTTTCGTAACCACTTAAGAAGACAGTCTTTTATCACTGACTGAATCACGTGTCATTCAACCTTGAGGTTAGGTTCTCGTGTGGATATTAGCATCCAGGACTATATATATACTGCGACTTTCTCAAGGAAGGTGTCACTCATCTCAGAAGCATCAATCCATGTAAGTTTGACTCTTTTTACTTCTGAAACCAGCAAGAATAAATTTTCAGATTTTTCCTTTTTAGGGTGAAGCAAATGAAATAATTATGAAGCATTTATTAATCAATATTTTAATGTAATTGATTTTATTCGTTTTTTGTTGTTGTTTTTATTACGATAATTTCTGTACAATAATCAGGCCCTGCATTTGATAGTAAGGTTGTTGTTGTATTGAATTTTACCCATGTCCACTACCTTTGTAATATCAGGTTTATCTTAAAATGCCTTGTAAACAGCCTAGGGATCTTTTACATGCGTATATTATACACATGGGACCTCCGATATTATTGTCCCTCTCCGATAGGACTTGGCACTCTTTATCCCAGCAACTTAAGGATAGGGGGCAGACGGAAACCCCGAAAATAAATTTGAATTTCAAATTCAAGCCTGCACGGGTTTGAACCAGGGACTTCAGCTTGGTAGTCGAGCGCCTTAACCACTGAGCTATCCGCTCCCTGATACTAAGGTGTCTTCAAATATATACTGATGATGATGACGTTAATGATAATGGAGAAGAAGATAAAAATGATGAAGATGATGATGATAATGTGTGACATACCCTAACCATCATCATCCTTATCACCATCTTCATCATCCCCAACAGCAACAATAACGTTTTCATCATTATAAAATCACCATTACTTTTATAGTTGTTAACCTTTGCCCAAAACTTTTTCCCAGTGAGTGTGGTCCTGAAAGACTCTACTGCCCCGTCAAAATGTTCAAGTTTGCCCTAGTTCTCCTTCTTGTGAGCCACAGCTATGCAGCTGATATCGTTGGGACGCTGGCTGGAATCAATGAAGCTTCAACCCTTGTACAACTTGTGACGAAAGCTGGTCTCGTTGATGCCCTCAAGAAAGGTAACTCAAGTTTAAGTTGTTTGCTTTCTACATAGTATTTGCTTTGAGTGTTTCCGCGGATGAAAAAAAGGCTCCTGCGTATCGGCCACAGATCTTTCAGGTATTTTCAAAATTAACAGGCGGTATTGATTACCTAAGGACTCCCGCCATAAATGATGGCGTAATCCTCTCAGGCAGGATTAATGATATAAGCTATGATGTTCGATTATTATCAAATATTGGCATAATATCTCTATTACCATAAAATTAGTCAATATGCTTGCACATATCCGATTTTAACGAATACTTGAAGTAAACGAAAAGATTTTTATTTTTATTTCTGCAATGCCATGCTTAGGCCGATGATCTTGACATTCCCCTATGTCTTAAATCATACGGGCATCATTTCTATGCTTCATGGGGAAAATCCTAATCCCGGAAAGGCCTAGATAAGTATTCCTGTAATCTCAGTCTGTTTGGCCAATAAAACAAAAACAAAAAATAAAACCTGACAAAAGAACAAAACAAACCAAAACAAGAAGAAACACCAGAAACAATAAATTACTTATAAGAAGTCCCGAAAGGCAAACGCAAATGAAGAAGAAAAATATTCCCATAAATAACTAAATAAATAAATGGTCAAAAAAAGCAACAAAAAAAAAAAAAGCAAAAACCCAAAACCATAAATGAATGAAGCATCCATGCTTGAACAAATACAAATATATTTTTTAAAAACCAAAGCAAACAATTTCCCCTCCAATTGTAAGAGCATTAATAAAAAAAACAACCCCACATCAAATCCACCCACAAATGAAATCAAAACAGCAAATTCAAAGGAAACCCCTAAACCAACATAATAAAGCCCAACAACATTAAAGTATGATAACAATCATATATCTCTATTTCTCTGTCCTACTTCAGGTACCCACACAGTCTTCGCCCCAACCGATGCTGCCTTTGCCCGTGTTCCATCCGACACCCTGGCTGCCCTTGCCGCCGACCCAGTTCAATTGGCTGCCATTTTGACTTACCACGTGACCGATGGCTCCATCAAGTCGTCTGACATTCGTAATGAACTCCAACTCAACATGTTGTCAGGACAAAAGGCTCGATTGAACGACTACCCTCACAATAAGGTTTGCAATGAAACTATGCGTAGTGTTTTTGTATGATCTTAGGTTTCATAATAAAAATGCCTCACTATGTTTTATTTTAATTCTTATTCACAATAGATATCTAAAAGGTAGCTAAATTAGAAGTAACAGAAATTGTTTGAGAAAACTAAACGAAAAAAGAGGATCAGACTAACTATCTTTTTCTGTTAAGTACGGTGTACAAGGATAAAATATGCCCCTGAACAGGTAGGCCTATGAGATTCTGCCAATGGGTATATTCTATCACGTTAACAGGTAACCTACATCAAACAAAAACCACAAAACTACAAAACATAAAACCCTACAATAAATAATTAAAATAAATAAACAAAATAATTAACCTACGTAAAAGAGAGTAAATGAAATAAGATGACCTAGACTTATAACTAAACTACAAACATTTGACTAAAATTTGAAAGAGGAACATTGACAAAAAGTAAAATTAAATCGTTCAATATTTATCGCCGCACGCGCACCTAATTGTTGAAATCGTGTACCATTCATCTGCAATTGTTTTTATTTGAAAAAAGAAAAGCATAATAACAATTTTAAAACTGTAATTTCCTGCTGTGTCAGTTATAAATCATTTACACATTCCATTCTTTATGTTTATAACAACCATAAGAAAAGAAATGAAAAAAAAAGAAGAAAAGAATGAATTATTGGCTATCGTTTCCACCATTCAAATTGGTAACCTCCTTGGTTTCGAAAGTGTAAACTTGTTATGTTGATGATTTGTAAAAATGTATCAATTGAATGGTAGGCTAGATCTCTATCTCTCTGGCAATGGTTACTCAAAACAATTTGATTGTCGTAGTATATATATTTATTTTTTTCCGGCTCATTCCAGCTTGTAACCATCGAGGGAGCAGTAATTAGTAACCCTGATATCAAAGCCGACAATGGTATGATTCACATGATCGATGACGTCATTATGCCCCCAAAAGGTAACATGGTGGATATCGTATCCAGTACACCTGAACTCTCAACCCTT